>CM040962.1:27890213-27924976 GCA_022985045.1 Macadamia tetraphylla | reverse complement strand
ACAATGAAATGGTTTAGAAACTAATGTGGTGAGTGTAGTTCAGCAGTTAGTCTCACCAGCCACTTCTTCACAACCCTTTATAATACAAGCAGATGCATCTGCCCAAAAGGCCCCTCAACCAAAAAGGTAGTTTTCTGATTTGGGAATACCCATAACGGTCGCATATGAGAAGTTAAAGAAGTAAGGATTGCTAAGGACAGTGGCTCCAAGAGTGATTAGAAACCCTCCTCCAGCTTGGTATAGGGATCATGAGTATTATGCCTACCACACTCAGAAGGAGTACAATACTGAAAGATGTTTGGGTTTACAGCATGCAATTCAGGACTTGGTAGACAATGGAACCATTGAGGTCAAGGTCAAACAACCTTCCAATGTCAATACCAATTCACTCCCTGATCATGTGAATAATCTAGATGAAGAAACTACAGAGAGTGACCCCACTCAACTCATTGTACCTAGAGCTCGAAAAAATCATATGAATGCCTGTACTTATAGAAGAGTCATGAGTCAAAAGGCTGGAGTCATAAGAACCCCCAGAAGAAGAGAATTATCAGAAGAAGAATCAGAAGATCATACGCCCATCGTTCATCCTTCCTCACCCACAGAAGGGTCCACCACACCATATTACCAACCCCCACCATATCTTCCACCCCCACCATATTATCAACCTCCACCATATTATTAGCCTCTACCATATCATCAATCTTTCTCCCACCATCAAAGTGAAGGAACCTTTCATCCTATCACCCCAATCTTTATACCCCTACTTCCCATATTACATCATCTTTATACCATCCAGCTTCTTTTTCCTCATCTCACTCATACCAATCCCATTCTCAAGGTTTAGTGTGTAACCCAAGGAAGGATGGAAGGATGGTACGAATGGAAGGATATGCTACCAGATTCTCAAGATGACCTCATCAACAGGATCACCAATGCTCTAGGAGAAGAACAGAAAGTGATCCAACTTCTATAATTCAGCCGCTATAACTTCAAAAGACAATCCAAAAGTAATTGAAGAGATTACAACTGATCTTCTTAGAGCGGCAACCATATTGGCCATAGGGGAACAGATTAAGGAATACACTTCCTTAATCCACGTAGGAAGTGACATTGAGGATGGTGAGTCGGGACTATTCCAACTTTAACCAGTAATGATAGGACCAACCCTATGAAAATTTTCATCCATACACTCGAATACTACGAGCGCTTGATTCCGTAGAATTTGATGGTCCCGAGGAATCTTATGAAGAATCAAGTGAGAGGAAATCAGAAAGAAGAGGATGATGACGATGATGATGAGGATAAAATGAAGATGAGAAGGATGGAGATAACTCTAATTCTCAAGAGGATGATGGGTGTCCAAGTCGGGATGACTACCAAGGGCCTTGGTACAATGATTATGATGATGAGTCGAATATTACTCACCGTAACATCTCGCTATATTTCTCCTATGTTATTGGTGGTGATGATCTAATTGTTGACCCAACAGTGGCATTTCCCCTTTCCCCTTTTGCATGGGAGGAGATGATTCCACGTTAGATTCTCAAAAGTGCTAAAGGATCGGGAGAGCAGATGCAAGTTTATTTGGATGAACCAGATCCCTTGGTTGCCAAACAAAAGTTGTGTGAAGTATACCCATCGCATTAAAGATGTAGAAAATGATAGAAGAAATTGATAAAATTTTGGGGGGAAGTAACTATCGTGATCTTTATTACCGTGAGCAATTGATGATCCGGAGGAAATAGGACCGATGACACAATCGAAAGGTGGTAGATGCTGCATTCCAATAGCTTTCCAATGAAAATAAGAAACGACGAGCCGTGCTATGGATATTTGTGGAGGTCCTGACTTCCCACCCCAAGCGTAAAGGAGAATCAAGAAGAAAATGATTTTATGGTGGGGATAGTTACCATAACCAATAGTGATGTTGAAGATAGTTATCCCAAGGATATTATTGTGAAAAAACAATCAACGTGATGGAAACTAGAAGTGAGAAAGACTACAAGGGCGAGGCTCTAGCAGTAGAATAACCAAGGGCTAATGAGGCCGAACTAGAAAATGGAAGAAAGAGCCAGAGAACCCAGCTTGGCTCAACTCAAGAAGTCCCAGGCAAATATCTCCATTTGGGGATTGTTGATGGTGTCCTCTTCACACAGTGAAGCAGTCTTGAGGTCTCTCGTTAATGTGCAAGTGCCGATCGAGATAAATCTGACACACCTCACACATATAGTAGGGGCAACATATGCGATGCAGTCCCTGATGTTCTTGGATGTTGAGCTTCCTAAGGAAATCCATTATAGTTGAATGCCTTGACAAAGCAGTTCCCTAGGTTCTTGTTGACAATGGGTTCGCTTTGAATGTGCTACCATTGAGATCAGCAAAGAGTATCGGCATCAACTTGGAAGAAATGAGGCCAATCACCCAAACCATAAGGGCATACGATAATACCAAGAGAAAGATCCTTCCTTGCTATAAAGATTGGTCGGTGAAGTTCGATGTTGATTTCTAAGTCATTGATATATCGGTAGCTTTTAGCATGCTCTTGGGAAGGCTTTGGTTGCATCCTATGAAGGCGGTGTCCTCTAGTCTCCATCAAAAACTGAAGTTCATTCATGAAGGGAAGGTGGTCTTAGTGGCCGGAGATCCTAAAAATAGGGAAGAACAAGACCAAGAGGTGCAACTAAGTGGTTTTGAATTAGACACCACTTGCGTAGCCATTGCCAAAGAAGCTCCAAAAGAGAAAATCCTAGCTAACTATGAAGCCATTTGGATCCGCCAGTGAATCAGTTGATGAAGAATATGCAATATTTTCTTGGCATGGGACTAGGTAAATATCATCAAGGAGTTCCAAAGCAGCCTAGTTTGGTAGTGAACAAAGGGAAGATTGGTCTCGCACACTTCCAATCCAAAGGCGTAGTACTGAGGATGACTAGAAAGATCTCCATCACTTACTAACCTACTCTCAATGGGTACTTCGTGAAAGAAGGAGAGGACTTACCTTTTTGGGAAATATGGAGCCGTGGTTTGATGAAACCGCTGCCAAAATGCAACCATGACTTGAAGCGTTCTTCCAAGATGAATTTGATTGGGTAACTCATGAAGTGGAACAATAGCAAATGCTGATTAAGGAAAGTGACCAAGACAACTGCAACATTAGGATAGTGGAAGTTGCAATGATTGAAGATGGCTTCACCTCTAGCAACCCTACAACACTAATCCAATCTAAGGAATTGCCAATTCCTCGAGTCCTCCTGAAAAGGGAGTGGGAAAGAAGATAAGACACACCTAGAGTCTACCATTTTCCCTTGATGTGAAAGTATTCATTTGCTCCCTCCTACAAGAGCTAAGTGCCTGAGAGTTGCATGAGCTCAGACCCCATCCTTTCAGAGGAAGAGGTATGTATGCAAAGCAAAGAAGAGCATAGAGAATGATCGTCTGTATGTATTGTGCCCGAACCAACTGCAATAGGAAGTCTCATAAAGGTGGTCAAAGATGTGGTCGAGGCAATGGGATGGCTTCCCTCCACAGGCTCAAAAATATATACTTCATAGAGAGAGGATTGAGCAATCTCCACCAATCTTCACCTCTCAAAAAGTTTGGCTTCTAAGAGCACGAGATTAATCAACTGGTACTCGTGAAGAAGCGAGCACTGCTAGAGGAACATTGAATAAATAGCAGCAACTTTTTCAGAAGGAGAAGAAGGCCCTTTGCCACATCTCCTCATTCATCAGGCCATTGAACCACTTCTGAATTAGATAAGCATTGGGGAAAACTTCAAGTTTTCTCATGTTTTTGAGTCAACTAGCCTGATTACCCTTAGCGAAAGCATCAAGCCAGTTATCGAGTCTGTTGTTTATGATTCTGTGTCAACCTCCCCTCTTGAGAAGAGCCCAGAGTCCTTACATGTCGAGTCTGCTACTCTTTCATGAATGAAATTTTTGATTCTGAGTATGACTTGCCTCCTTTTTTCGATGATGATCTTAATAAATATCATGAATTAATAAAACAATGCAAACCAAAGAAAGCCCAACCCATCTGTGAGGATACTCGGGTTATTAATCTAAAAACCGACCAATGCCTTCGAGAGGTAAAAATTGGCACTACCCTTGACGACGAAGAAGCAGAGCGGATGATTAATCTTTTGAAGGGATTCACCGAGGTCTTTGCTTGGTCTTACGAGGATATGCTGGGTATCGACCCCAACATCGTGCAACATCGATTGCCGACTTACCCTGGGGCAAAGCTGGTAAAACAGAAGCTCCAAACAATGTGGCTCGAATGGAGTGAAAAGATCAGAGAAGAAGTTGTGAAGCAATGGAATGTGGGGTTCCTATAGGTGGTGAAGTACCCCCATTGGTTAGCCAATATTGTGCCAGTACTAAAGAAAGATAGGAAGGTACAAATGTGTATGGACTTCTGGGATCTTAACAAAGTGAGCCCTAAAGATGACTTCCCATTACCTCACATTGATATATTGGTAGACAATACAGTAGGGCATGCTTTGTTATCATTCACGGATGGATTCTCAGGATACAACCAAATAAGTATGCACCCAGAGGACCATGAGAAGACAACCTTCACCACTCCATAGGAAACCTATTATTATAAGGTGATGCCTTTTGGACTGAAAAATGCTGAGGTAACTTATCAAAGAGTAGCCACAACCAGACATATGACATGATGAACAAAGATATGGAAGTCTCAGATAGACGACATGATAGTAAAGTCAAAAGATCAGCAGGGCCATATTCCAAGATTAAAGCGATTCTTTGAAAGAATCAAGAAGTATCACCAAGTTGAACCCTCGAAGTGTGTATTCGTGGCAATAGTGGGAAAGTTGTTAGGCCCTAGTGAGTGAAAGAGGCATTGAAGTCGACTTATCAAGATCAAGGCAATTCAAGAAATGCCCATGCCTTGGACTAAGAAGCAAACGACGATTTCTAGGTCACATCCAAAGATATTAGCGTATTCATAGCTCACCGACTACAACTGTGAACCAATTTTCAAGTCAAAGAAGGATCAGCCCATGGAATGGAATGACCAATGCCAACAAGCCTTTGACAAGATCAAGGAGTACCTTATGAACCCACCAGATTGACACCGCTAGTGGAAGGAGAACCACTCTGTATCCGCCCATGGATGGGCTCTTTGCTAGCATAGAAGGAATAGAAAAGGCAGAGCATGCCATATATTACCTCAAAGAAGAAGTTTTTAGAATATGAGATAAGGTACACATCTTTGGAAAGAACTTGTGTCGTTAATTTAGGCAACTAAAAGTTACTTACACTTTATGATTTTTATCCGCTGATTTGATCTCAAAGATGGATCCCATCAAATATCTCTTCGAGAAATTGGCCTTAACAGAAGGTTAGCCCATTGGTTACTTTTGCTATCGAGTTTCAAATCACCTATGTTACTCGAATCTATCAAGGGCCAGCCATAGTCGATCATTTGGCTGCTCACCCTACGTAAGATGGAAGATCCTTGAATGATGCCTTTCTCGGAAGGAATCACAAGCAGGAGGAAGAAGATACGCTTAATGAATGGCGTTATTCTTTGATGGAGCGGTCAATCAAGGGATATAGAATGGGAATTTTGCTTGTCACCCCGACACTTTTATTTGCCTTCATCATTTCACCTCGACTTCCGCACTAACAATATTGTTTAATATAAAGCTTATGCTTTGGGGCTCAAACCGCTTTAACCATTGGGGTGAAAAGGATCAAGGTTTACTGTGATTTATCCATTGTCATTTGTCAAATGCAAGGAAAGTGGAAAACTAGAGATGAAAAGCTGAAGCTATATCAAGAACATCTAGAAGAGATGATTGAACACTTTGAGAAGATCTTGTTCGAATACTTCCAGAGGGATAACAATAGGTTTGCTAATGCCCTTGTAACTTTGGCTTCCATGGTAGAATGCAACCCTACGGCCAAGGTCCGACCATTCTTGTAAAATAAAGAAGCAAGCCCATTTATCAGAATTCGGAGAATTCTCTCACTATAGATGGTCGATCTTAGTTCGCTCACATAGTGGATTTCATCAGGGAAAGGACGTACCCAGTTGAAGCAACTGACAGAGAAAAGAAGTTTCGGAGAAGATATGCCACCCAGTTTATTCTTCAAGAGGATCTGTTATACAAGAGATCCTATGATGGAATACAGTTATTATGTGTAAATGAAAAATAAGCTACAACCATCATGGAGGAAATTCATCAAGGTATTTGTAGACCCCACATGAATGGCAAGATGTTATCTAAGAAGATCCTTAGGCTGGGATATTACTAGAAGACAATGAAAGTAGATTGCGGACTTTGTCAAAAATGCCACAAGTGTCGATATTTGCTAACATCATACATATCCTCGCCAACCGAGTTGCATTCGCCAGCCACCTTGGCTATTCTCCACTTGGGGAATCGATATCATTGAAAGGTCAACCTCATACGCCCAACGGTCACGAAGTTCATCTTGGTAGCCATTGATTATTTTACCAAGTGGATAGAAGCTCAGTCCTATATGGTTCTCACGTCTGCTAAGGAAGCCAAATTCATCAAAGAAAATATCATTTCCCAATATGAAGTACCTCAAGAATTGATATCAGATTAGGGATCCCATTTCTAGGGCAAGGTCGACAAAATCTGTACAAAGATCTACCATTTATAGGCGGTAGACCAATGGGGTTGTAGAGGCAGGCAACAAGAACATCAAAGTTTTTCTGTAGAAAATGGCCGAAACACACAAGGATTCGGCTGATAAGTTACCCCTTGCCTTATGGGCATATCGATCAGAAGATCCTCAACGAGCCCAACCCCTTTCTCTTTGGTATATGGGGTAGAGGCAGTTCTACCCGTGAAAATCTTGGTACCATCCCTAAGGGTGCTCCTTGATAGTCAGCTACCTGAAGGAGAGTGGGTGAAGGCCAAACATGATGAGCTCAACATTCTCGATGAAAGGTGTATGAAAGCCATGGATAATTTGAAGAAATATCAATTGAGAATGGCCCGGGCCTTCAACAAGAATGTGAAGCCACATCACATAAAAGAAGGTAAAATTCATGACCTAAGAGGGAAATTCAGGCCCAACTAGAGTAGCCCATTCACTGTCAAAGAGATTCTACCAGTCAAAGCTCTGAAACTCATAGACCACAACAGCGAAGAAATACCCGGATTGGTCAATATAGATCAACTCAAGAAATATTATGTCTAAAAGGGTAAATAACCTAAACTATGTCAAACCTGATTCCTTTCGAGGGATACATAGGCAACTTGACATGTGCAAGTGTGGTCTCCACCATCTAAAGGTAATAAATAGGTTCCTTGACTAATAATCAAAGTATCTTAAAAGATCATCATAGTTTGTGTCCCCAAGAATCGCTATTTGGCATGAAAGGCCATTTGGTATCTATCATACACCCATTGGTCCGCTACTTATCCGTGATTCTATCCCCAAGTATCGCTTATTTGGCATGCAAGGCCATTAGGTATCCACATCCACCTATGGCCCGTCAACTCTTATTTAGGATTCTATCCTCTAAAAAAAATTGCCACCCACACCATTCATCAAGGCTAGTTTGTTCTCCACCTTGGTCACCAAAGTAAAAAAAAAAAGAAGAACTTGATGCAATAAAGTTAAAGGCTTGTTTGAATCATTAGCTAATGAGTAATGCTTTGATAAATCATCATATCTCGTTGTTTATGTTGGTTTCAAGAAAATTCATGGGCTCGTGGATAAGACGTTGAGGAAATAGACCTTAGACATAAATATAAGGGCACCAAGATTACTAGAATCCATGAATGTGTTATTTCTGGCCGAAAGTTAAATGTGAAGCTACATCACCAATTACTCCGATAGGTGCCTCTCGATGCCAACTCGCTATATTTCGTTTGATTAGCAGAGATTTGACTAACTCTTGAAGAATTTCAGGTTTGCATGCTATCTCCACCCAAAGGCAATTTGTTCAAACCTCTTGAAGGAAGATTGCTTAGAGAAAATTCAAGATTTCTTTGGATTGAAAGAAGAAGAAGTAAAGTAGTTTGCTAGGTATGGGAAGATCAACATTTTGAAGTTGGCTCAGATCTTCATCCAATATCTACTAATGGGAGGAATCCATCAGCAGAGAACCCTGGATGCTTATTTACTTTGCATGATAGCTCATTATACTCTCTGTACTCCTGGGCATGGTGCACCATCTATTCTGATTGAGGTAGTAAAACAGTTGAAGAAGGGAGGTGACATCGTCCCTACGGTTCTTGTAGAAACGTTCAAGGGATTTGATGCCATGAGTTATGACCATAGATTTGGACTAGATCATTATCAGAGTAGTTCTGCTATTTTTCAAATTTGGCTCCTTGAGAAACTAAAGCTCACCACACCATTAAGGGAAGCCCACTGAGTTTTTTGTTACCGGATAAGAGAGAACTGACTAACCATCCTTATGGAGTACTGTGGAACCCACGATGCTAGTCCACCCAGAGCCTCAGGTCATATCTTGAATCAAGACATCCTCATTGCTTAATTTCTGTCGAGAACTGACTTGGCTCACTAAGGTGACGATCCTTCCATCCTAAGGAATATAGGAAAGGATCAAGAAGAAGAATAATGAAAGAAGAAGGAAAAGAAAGAGGAAAGTGGGAAATATTTGGCAAAAATCGCCTCGACAAGCCATAATGCATCCTCCTAATCTTAGCATAGACCTGTGGACACCGAGAAGAGCATATCAGCCAGAGGAAATCAAGAGTTAATTGAAAATGATTAGATACTCACATAATCATAAGGAATAGGCAACCTAAGGGAAGCATCTACATCTCTGTTCGCCCGTAAGATGAGGGAGACTGGTTGGTTGCTGGGATAGGTCCAAATAGGGAAGCCATGAAAGGGACGTTAGCAACCCTAAGAGACCCACTGACATAGTAGAGGGCCCTACTTGTAAGGATTGGTAACCTGATGGATCAAGAAAAGGAGAAAGATTTCTTTGTGCCAAAAGTAGGTTTTATAAGATGTCAAATAAAATGATGAACAAACAAGGAGGGAAAAAAAAGAAAATATCTATGTGTTTGTATGCAGAAATACAAGAACAAATCTCTATGGGTGGCCATCATCTCGAACTGGATCAACCATCCTTATGGAGTACCAGGGAACCTACGATGCTAGTCCACGAAAGCCTCAAGGTCATATCTTGAATCAAGACATCCCATTGCTTAATTTGCTCAGAACGATTGGCTACTAAGGTGACGATCCTTCCATCCTAAGGAATATAGGAAAGGATCAAGAAGAAGAATAATGAAAGAAGAAGGAAAAGAAAGAGGAAAGTGGAAATACCTTGGCAAAAATCGCCTCACAAGCCATAATGCATCCTCCTAATCTTAGCATAGACTCCAGGACATTCGAGAAAGAGCATATCAGCCCAGAAATCAAGAGTTAATTGAAAATGATTAGATACTCACATAATCATAAGGAATAGGCAACCTAAGGGAAGCATCTACATCTGTTCGCCCTCAAGATGAGGGAGACCTTGGTTATTGGGATAGGTCCATAGGGAAGCCATGAAAGGGACGTTAGCAACCCTAAGAGACCCACCGACACTAGTAGAGGGCCCTACTTGTGAAGGATTGGTAGCAATGCATGTGACAAAAAGAAAAGGAGAAAGATTTCTTTGTGCCAAAAGTAGGTTTTATAAGATGTCAAATAAAATGATGAACAAACAAGGAGGGAAAAAAGAAAGAAAATATCTATGTGTTTGTGTATGCAGGAAATACAAGAACAAATCTCTATGGGTCAAGCCATCATCCGAACTGCATCAACCATCCTTATGGAGTACTGTGGAACCCACGATGCTAGTCCAACTGAGCCTCGTGTCATATCTTGAATCAAGACATCCTCTTGCTTAATTTCTTGCTCAGAGAACTGACTTGGCTCACTAAGGTGACGATCCTTCCATCCTAAGGAATATAGGAAAGGATCAAGAAGAAGAATAATGAAAGAAGAAGGGAAAAAGAAAGAGGAAAGTGGGAAATACCTTGGCAAAAATCGTCTCGCACAAGCCATAATGCATCCTCCTAATCTTAGCATAGACCTCCAGGGACACCTGAGAAAGAGCATATCAGCCAGAGGAAATCAAGAGTTAATTGGAAAATGATTAGATACTCACATAATCATAAGGAATAGGCAACCTAAGGGAAGCATCTACATCTGTGTTCGGCTCCAGAAGATGAGGGAGACTGGGTTGGTTGCGTTGGGATAGGTCCAGATAGGGAAGCCATGAAAGGGGACGTTAGCAACCCTAAGAGACCCACTGACACTAGTAGAGGGCCCTACTTGTGAAGGATTGGTAGCACTGGCATGTGACTGAACAGCAAAAGGATCTACATGTCTCACTCTCCCCTAGAAGAACGTCAGTTAAGACCAAAACAAGAAAGAATCTACAGGAAATACTCAAGAAAGGGTAACATACCACTGGACCATTGGGACAGAGAGGGGTGCACATTGTCTCCTCCTCCAAGAAGGCTCTATAGTCCCTATTCGAATCAAGAAGGGAGTCCTCCCATATTCTGTTGGCCAAGCGCTTCATCTCGTCTTCAGGGACAATCTCTGGAGAATGCATAGTGGGTGAGGAAGACCGAAAGAAGGGCGTGGATCAATATTTGGCCACTGGGGTACTACTCTCTCTCCTAAGTACCAAGCTTGGCCCCATATACCCCAAAAGGACTCGTTCTAGAAAATTGATGAGCCAAGGTGAATCTCTCAAATCCAAAAATACGATGTCATGGAATGGTCTCCAAGTAACTTACAAAACCAAGGAAGGGTAAGTACAGCATTAGGCAAATAGAATTTCAATGTCAGACATGGCATACCTCAGTAAGATCGTTCAAAAGAGAACGAGCAGTGGTCCCTGAAGAATGGCATCGAGCACTGACCACCTGGTTATCCCCCTACCTCTTGGCTAGAGGGAAGAAGAATGTTTGAGGATCCCTCAGTCTGAGGGCTATGGCCCCCACGCGCTTAAAGCACCAGGGTTGTTTCAAGATATTAAAGTAAGAAAGTGCAGACCGAATGAATGAAAGGAAAAGGGTACAAGAAGAAAAGTTACCTGAATAATAAAGCCTACCCGCTTGAGGCCCCTATCTCAGTAGGACAGCAGGTCTAGCAACCGCAGGAGATATGCATAGGCGGCCCCACCCGAGTCCCAAGGCTCTATTGTGTGAAGATCTCTAAGGATGTACATCAGACGGATATCTACTACCCCTTGGAGGTCACTGAAGAAGCACTGACCCACAATGAATAGCAAGAAGGAATGTGCCACCTGAGACATATTGCCTAGATTCTCCCCAGGCCGAATTTCCACCATTGGGCACTAATCTCCCATAGGTGGATGCATGTCTGGCTAGCTTTAATGGTGATACTAGTCAGATCTATAAACTCCCGGCAATGGAAATCTCATGGATAGGGTCATGGATTTACCTCAAATGGAATGCCTATTAAGGCATAGAAGCACATAGGTATAATGGTGATCTTGGTAATGTGAAGGTGGCAAGTATGAGTACTGCCACCACCGCCCATTAGGGCCCCCACCAATGCCGGATTAAACTTTCGGTCTCTACAAGGGCCAATCGCATGTATAGGTATCATCACCATCTCCTTCACCTACGAGGGAGCATCCTATTCCAGGACTGAACCATGTTCGAATGGCCATAGGAGGCCAAAGTAGGTGGTTCCTTCCCCTTATGCTAATGGAAATAAATAATGCAAAAATAATAAAATAATAATAATAAATAAAGAAAAATAATAAAAAACAATATAATAAATAAAAAAAAAGAACAACAAAACAGGAATAAAAGATGATCAGAATAATTAATGAAATGTAATAACTTACCCAGGAACCCCGTATGGAGTTGCAGATGTGATTTCGACTGTTGTAAAGAGTCTACCTATAATACTAGTTGGCCAGGCCCTCATCCCTGTGAGAAGGACTACTGTAGCTCTCAAGTTGAAATTCTACCATAGACTTCCTCTTTCTCCTTTCAACCATATTTTTCAAAATTGTAAGAAGCCCCAAAAAGTTTTCCAAATTGCAAGAAGCCCCAAAAGTTTCCCAATTTGCACAAAGGCCCATAAGAATATCAAATTCTCCAAATGAATCCTTCTTCAAGAACAAGATGAAGAATCCTCAAGAACTTCAAGAACTCCAAGAACAAAATGAAGAAACTTCAAGAACAAAGGAAAATTCCAAGAAAAACCAGAGAGTTCCAGGAACTCACTTCACTCAGAAAAGCTAAAATAAAGGATGAACAGGGGAGGGGCCCATTTTATAAAAAAAAATTATTTTGGGACTCCAATTCAAAACTCCAAACTCAATTCAAAGAAGAACTAAAGAATCAAAAGATTCCAAATCAAGCATTCAAAGTCCAATTCAAGTTTCAAATCAAAAGCAAGAATCAAAAGACTCCAAATCAAGCATCAAAATTCAAATCAAATTCCAAATCAAAAGCAAGAATTAAAAGATTCCAAATCAAGCATCAAAATTCAAATCAAATTCCAAATCAAAAGCAAGAATTAAAAGATTCCAAATCAAGCATCAAAATTCAAATCAAATTCCAAATCCAAATCAATTGCTAATGTCTTTTACAGGGTAGAAAGAGCAGCGAGTTTCTTTCATGTAATTGACAAGGCCAGATAGCCCAGTCCATTTCAAAAGAACCCGCCTAGAAAACCAGATAGCCCAGCCCAGTTCAAAAAACCCACCTGAAAGACCATATGGTCTAGATTGGTTCGAAAGAACTTGCCTAGAGACCAAAATTCTCAAATGGCACATGAAGCCCAACTAAGGAAAATCAAAGAATCCAAGGTTTTATCTCATATGTGATTGAAAAGCAACGAATTCCTTCCATAATTGGCAGCCCTGTAAGTCCTCAACTTCAAAGTAGTTAGAGATATTATCGTTGCATTTTTCAACTCCGCATAATCGAAGCAAGATGATGGCAAGACATGTTCTAGGTGACACAATGTGGTCATTCTTTTTTTCCTTCGTGCTGGCATGTGCCTCACCAAAGAGGGGCATTTTGTAGACAACCAATTTTGTCACCCTCCTCCGGTTATGATGACATATGGATCTTGGACATGACTTCCAAGCCCAACCAATAGAGAGGCTAATGGAAACATTCCCTACCCAAAACCCTAGAAATCCCCACGGGAGAGAGGAAGGTCTAATTTTAACTTTTATATATGAAGTAATCTGTCAAGATGATCAGATAGATGAATAGTGCTTGAAAACACGATTTTGATGATATATGATGGCCAAAATTAAACCAACGGATCTCCCATAATCATCCCCGTAAAATCACGCTTCCCACACATATGCCATGCACATGGACAGTAGAAACCTAAAAAATCCCTCACCTATCAAAAACACCCTAAAATTTATCCCCACCGCCTAGATAACCCGTAAACACTCGCACCTAAAACCCTAGAAACCCCATGGAGAGAAGGGTCTAATTTTGGCTATTTATATATAAAGGAATTCGGTCAAGATGACCGCATGATGGATAGTGCTCAAAATACAATTTTGATGATATATGATATACCAAAATCAACCGGATCTCCGTAATCGCCACCAAAATACCTTTAATCGAAAGTGTGCAAGCGGTGCTTGCGCCTATGGTTGTAGCATATAAATGCAGCCATGGAGAGCCCCCTACCATGCATAGCCCCTCACTATACATAACCCCCACTACCATGCACAGCCACATAGCCCATGCTGCCCATAGCATGTCGGTCGGTCCCTCTGTAAGGCGCACAACACCTCCATGGCGTGGTTCAGGTTTCCACGGCACGTGCCCACGCTGCCTTGCCATGCCTTGCCACCCCTGATGCTACACACCCCCAATGCATACTGCCAGCCTGCACACTTGCATGCGCTAGCAGCTACCCATGCATGCACGCGCTATTGCCCATGCATATATGTGCCCGCCACCCATGTGTGAGTGTAGCGCTTGCATCGCTTGTGCTTCTCATGGCCCCGCACCACCGTGATCGCGCTTGGAGATACATGGAGACCTATTTTGTAAGGGTGAAAATTCTTGTTTGAGACGAGGGTTTTGATGATAGTCCACTTCGGGGATCGGGATCATGCAAATGGGGCTTGGAGTTGCCACCTACGGTTATGGGCCTAGGACCCAGAGGTGGGCCCTATTCTTAAGAAAAGGGCCCAAAATTTGGTTTGGTCCAGAGATTTAGGGTAAGTGTCAGATTACAGAGTTGGGAAGGTGTTAAACACCTAATTTACCCGGTTCAACCGGTCTTCTTGCTAGATGCGTGAGAACGAACATTTTTCACAATTATTACTATTCCACATGTATGGCTAAGTTATCACACATATATACATTAATTGAATTCAAACTATTATATACACTAAAACAAGGTTTATTAGATGTCTACATTATGCTTGAATGGTGAGAGAGATTATACCTAAATTTGACCCCTGTTTCGGGTCAAGAGGGGTGGGCCCCTGATTGGTACGGGCTCGGACTGTCTTTCGTGTTCTCCAGACTTAGGGGAAGTGGTCTTGACCTCTAACTTTCTTTCTTGAGAGATACTAATTGTGATGGTATTTGGACAGAGTTTCGGCTAAGAATGGTTGCTTTTGGATTTGGATTCGGACAGAGCTTCGGCTAGGGAAGACTATTTCTGGATTTGGATTCGGATAAAGCTTCAACTAGGGAAGGCTACTTCTGGGCTTAGGATAAGGTGGCACTCCGGAAGAGCTTCCGCTGGGGATAGGCTAAGGGAGGGCTAGGCTGAGGTGACACTTTGACAGAAGCTCATTGAATGGCTATTCTAAAAGATTCCTGTGGACACTTGATAGAGGTTCGGCTAGGAAAGGATATTTTTGGGCTTGGGATGAGGTGGCACTCCAGCAGAGCTTTCGCTAGGAATGGCTATTCCTAAAAAGATTCTAGGGACACTCGGACAGAGGCTAGGAAAGACTATTTCTAGAAAAAAACAAGTCGACCTAAAATGGATTGAAGAACTCCAAAGTCCCGAAGAACACTTTGAAGATCTGAACAGAGTTTCAGATCTTAACAAAGATCTCTTTGTAGACCTAAGGAACCTCAAAAAAGGGGGGGGGTTTCTGTCTCAAGAACGCTCAAGAATGCTCAAGAACACTCAAGAACACTCAAAGGAGGTGGCTCAAGAACATACTATTTTTGGCTAAAAATTGGATCTAACTAAGGATTTGGATTGAAAATCTTCAAGATCCTGAAGAACACTTTGAAGATCCGAATGAGTTTTCAGATCTTGACGAAGATCGCTTCGAAAATCAGAAGAAAATCAAGAGGGGGGAGGGGAGGAAAATTCACTCTGAAAGGGATTTAGGTGTCTGTTAGTGTTTTTTTCTAAGGGAGAGGGGGGTATTTATATTTTTTTTTCAAACAAGTAGGAGAGGGGGAATCCCTTTATCCAATGGACGAAAGGGGGGCTCTTGCCTAAAGTGAAGAGATAGGATTTTATTCCAATGGGTAAAAGGGGGTTAAAGGAAAAAATGGGTGGGGAGGCCTTTTGTCCAGTGGGTAAAATGAGATTTTCAAAAAAAATGGGAGGAGAGAGAAATTTTAGCTTAGAAAAAGGTGATTTTCAAAAAAATGGGTGGAGAGAGAAAGTTCTAAAAAGGTAGTTTTCAAAAAAGCGGGAGGTGAGAGAAAGTTTGAAAATGGTAATTTTCAAAAAAGTGGGAGGAGAGAAAATTTTATCAGAAAAGGTAATTTTCAAAAAAGAGGAGAGAGAAAATTTTTCCGAAAAAGGTAGTTTTGGAAAAGCAGGAGGAGAGAGAAAATTTTGTCAGAAAAGGGAGTTTTCAAAAAAGTGAGAGGACCGAGAAGATTTTTCTAGGGGTGTGGGTGATGTCACGGGTTCGTGAATGCATGGGTAAAAGGGCATAGTGCATGATTTTCACTAATGTGCACTGCAGGGCCATGTGTGCATGGTGGGCGAGCCATGTGTGCATGGTATGGGGCAACAGCAGTGCACAGCAGTGAAGGCCATGTGCACGGTGTGCGGGCCAAGTGTGCAGGGTGTGCGGGTACAGTGTGCATGGTGTGCGGGCACAGTGTGCATGGTGTGCGGCTAGGGCCTGCACACTTTGCGGCAGGGCCTGCACACCATGCGGTAGGGCCGTGCACCACGCAGATGAGGCCACGACAACGCAGAGCAGGTTCACAAAATGTGCGATAGTTCCGGCACAACAGGCGACAAACCTCAGACAGATTCACCAGTCGGGCTAGTCGGTTTACCGGGCCGTCGGTTGGGTGGTCGGTCAGGTATGCGCAACATATGCGCAGTAAAAACATGATTTTTGGGAATGATTGTCAAGATCCGCTACCTAATTTTGGTTTTACTATATCGTCAAAATTGTATTTCAGAGCACTATCCATCCGTATGGTCATCTTAACTAGATTCTTTCATATATGAAAAGTCAAATTGGACCTCCTCCCGCCAGAGATTTCTATAGTTTCGCACTGGAGTGTTTTAGGTTATCTGGTAGGTAAGGGATGAATTTTAGGGTGTTTGGGTTAGATGAGGATTTTTCTAGGTTTCCAAAGGGACTATCCATGTAAAGTGATATGTGGGGAAGGTGCACATGTGGAAAATGTGATTTTCCAGAACGATCGTTAGAGATCCATCGGTCTGATTTTGGCATATCAAATATCATCGTAATCCTATTTCCAAGTACTATACATCTATATGCTCATCTTGACCAGATTCCTTCACATATAAAAATCAAAATTAGGCCTTCTCTCTTCCACGGGGATTTCTGTGGTTTTGGGTAGGTGAATGTTTCCATCAAGATCTCGCTTGGTCGAAGTTGAAAGTTGCATCTAAGATCCATATCATAGCTAGAGGAGGGTGACAAAATTGGGTGTCTATAGAATGCCTCTCTTTGGCCGAGGCCTATGCTAGTGGCCGAAGGACAAAGAAAAGAATGACCACATTTTGTCACCCAGAGCATGTACTACCGTCATCTTGCTCAGTTATGAAGGAGTTAAAAAATGCAATAGATAATACTCCTACCTACTTTGAAGTTGAGGACTTACCTAGGGCTGCCAATTGTGGAAAGGAATTCACTACTTTTCCAATCCTACAAAATGTTAGTACTTCAATCTTGATTCTTCCTTAGCTGGGCCTCGCATGTGCAAGTTCAGGGAAATATGGTCTCCAGGATGGGTCTTTTGAGCCAATCTGGACTATCTAGGACCAATGGTTACAAGAGAGAAATTCTCTGTTCTTCCAATCTTGTAATAAATAAAAAAAAATTTATTTTTTCTTTTTTTGATTTTCCTTAGCTAGGCTTCACATATGCCAAGTCAGGGAATTTGGTTTTCCAGTGTGTTCTTCAAACCAGTGCATATCCGTCATCCGCATGTGTTCTTTGAATCGAAATGGCTATCTAGTCTTCTAGATGTGTTCTTTCAAACCTGGTTGGGCTATCTAAGACTGTGTTAATGAGATTGGACCATCTCGGGCCAGTCAATCATGTCTTCTTGATTTTCTGCTCAAAATTTGATTTTGATTTTGACTTTGATGTTGTTTGGAATCTTTTAATTCTTGATGCTTGATCCGAGCCTTAAATTTATTTTTTTATTTGGGGAAATTTTTTATATAAAATGAGTCCCTCCCTTGTTCATTCTTCATTCTAACGCTTTTGAGTGAAGTGAGTTCCTAGAACCTCCGTTTTTCTTGAAACTTTTCCTCTTGTTCTTAGTATTCTTCATTTTGCTCTTGAGTTCTTGAAGATATTCATCTTGTTCTTGCGGAGGATCTATTTGAAGAATTTGACATTCTTACGTCAGGCAAATTGAAACTTTTTGGGGATTTTTATAATTTTTGAATGTTTCAGGGGTTTTTTACAATTTCTAAAATATATGGCTTAAAGGAGGAAGAGGAAGACTCCAGGAGAGGTTCAGCTCGAAATTTATAGCAGTCTTTCCCCTAGGGATGAGGGTCGGGTCGATTGGTGTTCCAAGAAAACCCTTCACAACAGCCAGAATCACATCTGCAACTCCATATGGGGTTCCTAGGTAAATCTTTACAATTCATTCCTTATTTTGATCATCTTTTATTCTTGTTTTGTATTGTTTTTGCTTCTTTTTCTTTTATTATTCATTTATTATTTCTATTAGCATGAGGGGAAGGAACCACCTACCTTGTCCTCCTATAGCCACCCAAATATGGTTCAGTTCGGGCATAGGATGCTCCTCGTAGGGTGAAGGAGATGGTTGATGATACCTATCTGTGCCGGCTGGCCCTTGTAGAGACCTGGAAGTTTAATCCAGCATTAGTGGGGGCCCTGATGGAGCGGTGGTGGCCGAGTACACACACTTTTCACCTTCTTGCAGGAGAGATTACCATTATGCCTATGTGCTTCTACACCTTGACGGACATTCCATTTGGGGTAGAACCATGACCCTAACCACAAGATTCCCGACTATCGAGGAGTTCACAGATCTAATCGGTATCACCATTAAAGCTTGCCAGACGTGCATCTGCCTAGGGGAGATTAGTGCCCGATGGTGGAAAGTTGGTTTGGGGGAAAATCCAGGCAACATGTCTTAAATAGCATGTTCCTTCCTTCTGCTTGCTGTGGGCCTCCTCTTTAGTGACCTCCGAGGGGGAGTAGATATCCGCCTGGTGTTCTTCCTCAACAATCTTCACACAGTAGATACCTAGGATTGGGGCTGAGCCGCCTATACATATCTCCTATGGTCCATGGACCTGCTGTCCTATGGGGATAGGGGCCTCGAGGGGGCAGGCTACATCATCTAGGTGACTTCCCTTCTCATTTCTATTTCCTTTTAGTCATTTGGTCTGCACTTTCTTACTTTGATTTCTTGAAACAACCCTGGTGTTTTGAACATTTGGGAACCATAGCCCCTAAACTGAGGGATCCTGAGTCATTCCTCTTCCCCCTGGCCACAAAATAGGGAGATAACTAGGTGGTCCGGGCCCGACATCATCCTCCGGGGACCACCGCTCATTCTTTTTTGAATGATCTTACTAAGGTATTCCATGTCTGATATTGAAATTCTATTCGCCTGGCACTGTACTTACTCTTCCTTGGTTTTGCAGGCTACTTGGAGACCCTTCCATGACCTGGTGTTTTCGGATTCTGAGAGAGTCGACTGGGTTCTTCAACTATCTATGAATCGAGTCCTTTTCCAAGGCCTATGGGGCCATGCCTGATACTTAGGAGAGAGAGTAGTACCCCAGTGGTCAGACATCGATTCGCATCCTTCTCTTGGTCTTCCTCCATCCACTATACATTGACCTTAGATTGTCCTTGAAGATGAGATGAAGTACTTGGCTAATGGAGTATGGGAGGACTTCTTTCTTGATCTGGATAGGGACTACGAAGCCTTCTTGGAGGAGGAGACAATGTGCACCCCTCTTGGCCTCAATGGTCCAAAGGGTATGTTGCCCTTTCACGATTTTCTGCAGATTCTTCCTTATTCTGGTCTTGACTGATGTTCTTTTAGGGGAGAGTGAGACGTGTAGATCCTTCTACTATTCGGTCACATGCCAGTGCTACCTATCCTTCACAAGCAGGGCCCTCTACCAGTGCCGACGGGTCTCTAAGAGTTGCTAATGTCCCTTTTTGTGGCTTCCCTGCCTGGACCTATCCCAACGCTGCCAACCTCAGTCTCCCTCATCTTCTGGAGCCGAACACAGATGTAGACGCTTCCCTTGGGTTGCCTATTCCTTATGATTATGTGAGTATCTGATCATTTTCCAATTAACTCTTGACTTCCTTTGACTGATATGCTCTTTCTCAGGTGTCCCTGGAGATCTATGTTGAGATTAGGAGGATGCATTATGGCCTGTGCAAGGTGATGGTTGCCAAGGATCGCAAGAATGCTTAGTAGGGTGCACTGATTGAGGACCTGACCCAAAGGCTAGAGCATGTTGGAGTAGCATCTGTGGACTCCCCGACGCTTCATGAGGATGGTTCAGAGTACAGTTCATATGAAGGCTTTTGACCCATAGGGATTTGTTCCTGCATTTCTTGCAAACACAAACACTTGGATATTTTCTTTTTTTTTTCTTTTTCCCTCCCCTTGTTTGTTCATTATTTTATTTCAACATCTCTATGAAAACTTACTTTTGGCACAAAAGAAATCTTTCTTCCTCTTTTTTTCTGTTTGCTTGCAATGCTTAGGCACAATCAATTCCATAACTCAAGTAATAATTAGAATAATCGGGATTACACGAGAATCCAAATACTTCCTCATTCTATTACCAAGTGAATTACATAAAAAGGGGGACCATCTTCCTACCACAGATGGGATAGGTGAATGACAAGGTGGGAAGATAATTCTTGAGGTGGGTGAAAGTTCACTAACTCTTCAGGGTCCGTCTCCTCGAGCCCGTATTGTTGACTGATGTACAGAGGCAAATAAAAGGACGTGTGTGTCAATCCCATCGTCTGATATAGTTGTGGCCATGGGTCTTCATTAGAAAATCTTCTTGTGGCTTCCTTGGGCACCTCCATGTGGTATCCTACATAGTCCTTTTCCTGCAAGTACTTCTTCCAATCTGTGATAAGGTTGAATTCCGAAACTTCTCTCTTATCACGGTAACAAAAAACTCCAAGTGGGTTTCCCCTTAATGGTATGGTGAGCTTTAGTTTCTCTAGGAGCCAAATTTGAAAAATAGTAGGACTTCCTTGATAATGATCTAGTCCAAATTTATGGCCATAGCTCATGTCATCAAATCCCTTGAATGTTTCTGTAAGAACCATAGGGACGATGTCACCTCCCTTCTTCAACTATTTTACTACCTAAATCAGAACAGATGGTGCACCATTCCCTGGAGTGCAAAGAACATAACGAGCTATCATGCAAAGTAAATAAGCATCCAGGATCGCCGATGGATTTGTTCCATTGGTAGATATTGGATGAAGATTTGAGCCCTTCGTAATGTCGATCTTCCCATACCTAACAAAATGGTTTACTTCTTCTTCTTTCCATCTGAAGAAATCTTGAATTTCCTCTAAGCAATCTTTCTTCAAAGAGGGTTGGAACAAACTGCCTTTGGGTGGAGATAGCATATAGACCCAAAATTCTTCAAGAGTTGGGAAAATCTCTGCTAATCTAAACCGAAATATATGCAGGTTGGCATCCCAGTGTTGAGGTACCTGCCAGAGTAATTGGTGATGTAGCTTCACACTTCCGACTTGGCCAAGAAATGACACATTCATGGATTCCAGCAATCCTGGTGCCCTTGTATTAATGTCCAAGGTCCATTTCCTCAACGTCTTATCCAATGAGCCCATGAATTTTCCTGAAACCCATACAAAAAAAGAGATATGATGATTTATCAAAGGCTTACTCATTGGCTAATGATTTAAACAAGCCTTTACCACTATTGCATTAAGCTTTTCTTTTTTTTTTCTTTTGACTTTGACTGATCAAGGGTGGAGAACAAACTGGCCTTGATAAACTGGTTCCGGGTGGCGATTTTCTTTTAGGAGATAGAATCCTGGATAAGAATGGATGGACCATAGGTGAATGACAAATACCTAATGACTTTTCATGTCAAATGGTGATTCTTGGGGGACACAATCCTGGGTAAGAAGTGACGAATCAATGGGTGGATGACAGATACCTAATGGCCTTTCATGCCAAATGGCGATTCTTGGGGGACACAGACTATGATGATCTTTTAAGATACTTTGATTATTAATTTAGGAACCAATTGATTGCCTTTGATGGTTGAGACCGCACTTGCACATGTCAAGTTTCCTACGTATCCCTCGAAAGGAATTAGTTCTAACATAGTTCAGGCTATTCACCCTTTCAGATATAATATTTCTTAAGTTGATCCATATTAACCAGTCTGGGTATTTCTTCATTGCTGTGGTCTATGAGTTTCATAGCTTTGCCTCGTAGAATTTCTTTAAGAGTGAATAGGCCACCCGCTTGGGCCCGAATTTCCTCTTGGATTATGAATCAGGGCTCTTTGTTATCGTGAGAACAAGTTCACCTACCTCTATGTGGCGGGCTTCACATTTTGTTAAAGGCCCCGCCATTCTCAATTGATACTTCTTCACATTATCTATGGCCTTCATGCACCTTTCATCTATAAAATTGAGCTCACATGTCAGCCTTCACCCACTCTCCTTCGTAGTCGACTATCAAGAAGCCCTTAGGGATGGTATGAGGATTTACAGGTAGAACCGGCCAACCCCATATACCAAAGAGAAAGGGTTGCCCTCCGAGGATCGCATGAAGTCCGATGCCCATAAGGCAAGGGGTAACTTATCGACCCAATCCTTGTGTGTTTCTCGCCATTTTTGTAGAATGACCTTGATATTCTTGTTAGCGCTTCTACTATCCCATTAGTCCTCGGGTCGTAAGTGGTAGAGCGATGCCTTTGATATCTGAATTTTGTATGTATTTTGTCGGTCTTACCCGTAAGTGAGATCCTTGATCCGATATCAATTCTTGAGGTAGTCCATATCGGAAATGATGTTTTCTCGATGAACTTGGCCACCTTAGCGATGTGAGGACCGATAGGACCGAGCTTCTATCCACTTGGTGAAATAATCAATGGCTACCAAGATGAACTTGGCCATTGGATGCTTTAGGTTGACCTTTCCAATGATGTTAATGCCCCAAGAGAAGAATGGCCAAGGAGAACCGAGGAATTCAACTCAGAGGTGGGATATGTATGATGTTAGAAAATATCTTACACTTGTGGCATTTCTTGACAAAGTCCACGAATCTACTTCCATTGTGTTCCAAGAATATCTCACCGAGGATCTTCTTAAACAACATCTTGGCATTCATGTGGGTCCAAAAGACCTTGATGAATTTATTCCATGATGGTTGTAGCTTGTTCCTCATCTACACACAATAATCAGATTCGCTATAGGACCGCTCAGATAATGATCCTCTTGGAGAATAAAATGGGTGGAATATCTTCTTAGAAGCTTCTTCTCTCGCCGCTTGTTCAACTATATACTTCCTTTCCTTGATGAAATCCACTATGTGAGTAAACCAAGATCAACCATCTACAGTGAGAGAGTTCACCAAATTCTGATAAATGGGCTTGCTTCTTTGTTCTACCAAGAATGGTTGGACTCTAGCCATAGGGTTGCACTCTACCATAGAAGCCAAGGTTACAAGGGCATCAGCAAAATCGATTATTATCCCTCTAAAGTATTCGAATGAAATCTTCTCAAAGGGTTCAATCACCTCTTCCAGATGCTCTTAATATGGCTTCAGCTTCTCATCTCTAGTTTTCCACTTTTCTTGTGTCTAACAGATGACAATGAATGAATCACCATAAACCTTGAACCTTTTCACCCCAATGGTTAAAGCAGTTTCGAGCCCCAAAGCACATGCTTCATACTTAGCAATGTTGTTGGTACATGGGAAGTCGAGGCAGAATGACAAAGGTAAATAAAGACCGTTAGGAGTGACAAGCAATATTCCTGCACCACATCCCTTCTGATTGACTACTCCATCAAAGAATAACTACCATTCATTAACTGTGTCTTCTTCCTCTACCGCGGTAATTCCTTCATCGGGAAAGGCATCATCTAAGGATCTTTCATCTTCTGTGGGGTGAGTAGCCAAATGATCAGCTATGGCCTGCCCCTTAATAGATTTTTGAGCAACATAGGTGATGTCAAATTTTGATAGCAAAAGCAACCAATGGGCCATCCTTCCTGTTAAGGCCGGATTCTCGAAGAGATATTTGATGGGGTCCATCTTTGAGATCAATGCACCGGATAGGAAACCATGTAGTGTCGTAATCATTTAGTTGCCCAAATCAATGCAGCACAAGTTCTTTCCAAAGATGTGTACTGGAACTCATATTCCAGAAACTTCTTGCTGAGGTAATATATGGCATGCTCGCCCTTTCCATTTCTTTCTATGCTAGCATAGAGTCCATAGAATATTCACCCACGCATGATATAATGTATGGTTCTCCTTCCATCGGCGTGTCAATACGGTGGGTTCATAAGGTACCCTTGATCTTGTCAAAGGCTTGTTGGCATTGGTCATTCCATTCCATGGGCTGATCCTTCTTCAAGCCTTTGAAAATTGGTTCACAGATTGTAATCAATTGAGCTATGAATCTGCTAATATATTGATGTGACCCGTAAATCCTCGATTTGCTTCTCCCGGGCATGGGCATTTATTGAATTTCCTTGATCTTGATAGGGTCGACTTTAATACCTCTTTCACTAACCAAGAAGCCTAACAACTTTCCCAAGCTATTCTCAATACAAACTTCTAAGGGTTCAACATCACTAATACTTTTGATTCTTTCAAAGAATTGTCTTAGTGTGGGAATATGCCCCTACTGATCATTAGACTTTACTATCATGTCTTTCACATAAACTTCCACATCTTTGTTCATCATGTCATGCAATACGGCCATAGTTGCCCTTTGATAGGTTGCCCCAGCGTTCTTCAATCCAAAAGGCATCACCTTGTAACAATTGGTTCCCCTTGGAGTGGTGAAGGCTATTTTCTCACGATCTTCTGGGTGCATGCTTATTTGGTTGTATCCCGAGAATCCATCTATGAATGATAATAAAGCATGCCTTGTCATATTATCCACCAATACATCAATGTGAGGTAATGGGAAGTCATCTTTAGGGCTTACTCTGTTAAGATCTCGAAATTCTATACACATTTGCACCGTGAGAATAAAGAATAGAATGGTATCAGAGCCAACTCCCTCCCTTTCTCCGGCTAAGGTCCGCTCGCGGCCATCCTTCCCGGTTTGAACCTCTCGTTAGTCCAATCGGATGTTCTAGGCCACGCCTTATTGCAAGTTTACTTCAGGTTTTTTCTCGGACAGAGAAAGAACCTTTGAACGATGGGTCCTCGTGCCAAGGAATGGCTGTTTTATACCTCGAACGGCTCAAAGTTGATCTGCTCAAAACTTGAACTCCGGGGTCCCGATCGGCCTCGACTAGGCATCTGCTGATCTATTTGAGTTTCCCCGGGAGGTTTGTGCTGCTCGGATATCGGACTACGGCCTCGCCCAAACTTACCCTAGGTATGTCTCTTTCTCAAGATCTACTTCCTCCCAAGTTCTTCTTCTTCTTCCTCGCCTTCCCGCTTCTTCCTTTTCTTCTCAGAGATTCCCTATATGAGTTTGATTATCTTCCGATGATCAAATTATCCCGTCAATTCCTTCCCTCTGTTAAACCCATATCCCTGCCTTCCCAAAGAAGACATCTTCTCGCTAACTGAAAACCTTTTAGCCCCTAGGAAGAAAACCCTCCTGAAGGAACTTGTTCAGCCCCGATGTGAGTTATATCACATCCTTCTACCACCAAGGAACAAATGTTCACTTTGGAGATCCCGACCAACTTTATCCCTGACTGGCAAAACCAGGGTTATACCCATCTTCACTTTGGTGCAATTAAGTTTGCCCCCCTTTCCATGGTAGAAAAGGCCTTCCTGTTCTCCCGAATTGCCTTATTAGATAGTCGCTTTCTCCGGTATGAACATGCCGTGATTGCCACTGTTCAGACTACCCTGAACGCAGGAACAATCTTCCTTACCCTATACCCTAACTTCAACATGGCTTTAGCAGATCC
The DNA here is from genome assembly GCA_022985045.1 of Macadamia tetraphylla. Taxonomy (NCBI): domain Eukaryota; kingdom Viridiplantae; phylum Streptophyta; class Magnoliopsida; order Proteales; family Proteaceae; genus Macadamia; species Macadamia tetraphylla. The sequence continues at coordinate 27,899,362 of CM040962.1, read as the reverse complement.
TTTACTTCCTTCAAATTTGAAGTTCCGCATCCGATTTCGGTTCTCCTTAGCCTCATAAGATGGCACGATCCACTATCTTGGCTTATAGGTTGCAAAACCATGCTTTTGATTTATAAAAGGCCAAACCGGGGACGCCTGTCTCCTCAAGGATTCTCACCATGTTCCAAGCCTTACCTATGTACCCGCATAAACCTCGAGATGATCTTCTTCGCCTCCTTCCTTCTTCGGGTTACGGCTACAACGTAAAATGGCTACACAACAACCTACCCAGTTGAACCCTCCACTACGTACAGCTCATCACTCACCCTACTGTGAGGTTGAAACTGCTTCTCCTCCACAACCATTACCTTCTCCTTTCCCTACCCAGTTTACGGGCATGATACAGGAAAAGATTCCTGTCAAATCTTTTGATGCTCAAGGCAATCCTATTTACTATTTTTCTAATCCAGTCACTGGTCATAAATATTTTGATCTCTGTGATTGTGATGACTGTCTCCAGGACTCTGATGATGAATATGTTCCTCCTCCCAAAAGAAAGTCTTCCCAAACTATTCTCCAGGAACGATATGAGTCAGGAGATACCACAGTTGGACCCTTAAGCACTGAAGCTCGGTATCCCTTTATGGTTAAATACAGTTCTCCTCCTCCAGAACCTCCTTATGTTCCACCTCCCATTCCAGTTTGTAAACCTCCCTTATTACCTAAGCCACCAGCTCCCATAGTTCCTCCTTGCTGCATGTATGCTCCAGGATCCTCTTCTTCTGCTCCCTTGCAAAATTTTCCTGGTCCTACAGATTATGGTCCTGATTCTCATGGTGTACGTCATGTCTGGAAGGTTAAACCTCCAATTCTTCCCTCTGGACAAGCTAAAGACGTTTCCCCAGCTGAAGCAGCTCTTAACTGGCAAAATGAAAATGCCATCGTCCAAAACCAAGACTTGAACGCATCCTCGCCCCTACCCAAAGACACTCATAGTACTGCAAAGGGTGCATCCCCGTTTGTTTCAATCTTTGAAAGAGAATGGATCAAGTTCATGCTGAACTTGCGGTATTGCTTCCTCGATCACGACATACTCGTGTCTTTGCCCCGATTGGTCAAAAGGAAAACATCTTAGTTTCCCTTTGAAGCTCAGCATAGTCACAACAAGCTCCTCTCAACCCGCAAAACAACATGAAAAAGAACCCTTCCCTTTTGATAAGCATTTCAAGCCTGCCCCCTCAAGATCCATTTGCTATGTACACAACCCGGCTCCGACAAGGGCTTTCAAAGATCTTTTCCCTTGAAGAATTAAAGGCATTACAACACAAGAAAGAAATCTGACATCCAGCAACCCAAGCAACAGAACCTAAACCCATACCCACAGAAAACCTCCTCCTCCACAGCTCAGCCATATCCTATGACCGAATCTACCTGCACCTCCACCACCTATCACTACATATCCTTCACCATCACCTTCACCTTCACCTCCCTAACTAAAGCCAAATACCCTCCTATAGGTGCATAACTCCTTCCGGTGATGATGTCCTCAGCACCTTCTCACCTCTTTGGCTCTTCATGACCCAACACCGCCCTTCCTTTATGAACACGGGACAAGATCCCTTGCTCCATATCCCGACCTCCCATCGTTGATGAGATGGATGGTGATCAGATGACCCTATGGTCCATAATCCCAACCGCACCACGCCCCTCCAACATATGCCCCATTTTCTAACCAAGACCCAAAACAGCTTTTTACTTTGGATGATGTCCCTGCTCTAAGTGGGCATCCAAATTTGCTGATTTCTATGCTTGATTAATGCTGAATTCTCCAAGAAGGTGCTACCTACCAAGGTTTCGACTAAGTTTGTCGCCCGACTTCAAGGAAAACTCAAGGAATGGTATTTAGCTCTTGGTGGGTATAGACAATTACAACTTGTTCAACTTCCTGAAGGCCAGTTTATTACCGTCTTATATCAAGAATTCCTTGGTCCTGTCTCCAACGACATTACAAAAGCTCGTGAAGAGTTTTTACAATTAAAGTGTTGTTTCTTTGCTCGCCCCGATCTTGACAAACACTATGTTCGATGATGAACGATTTATAAGATTGGTGGCCTTGATGATGAGAACCCCCAGATCTTCCCAATCCTACCAGATCCTCTTGGTGCCGATATCATAGCCTACGCTAATCGTAACATTGCTCTTGCCTCCCGCAAAGATCGGCCCCTCTCATTTTGTTTACGGTTTGACAAACTTTGTAATGTCAAGAAAACGAAGGAATTACCAAATTTGACAAAGTATCCTCCGCTCGTGACACTTCATGGATGAAAATTAAGTGTAAAGGTTCGATCACACCTGATTGTCCTAAAGAAGCAGCCCATCGGCTTTTTTCACCCTTCCTCCGTAAAGCACAAGAAAAGGTTTTTAAGCCTTCTCGCTTAAAAACGGTTTAAACCTCAAAGGGAGATTCCACTGAAAAACAATTTCGTGGAAAATCCAAGAATACTTCTTGCTTCATCTCAGGAAAAGAAGGACATTTTGCAAAGAATTGTCCTAACCAAGTATGAAAGATAAGGTGCTTCATATGCTTGCTTCTTCCATCATGATGATCTAAAGATGTCGATTCAATCGATTTCGATGCAGCCAGATCTCTCTCTTTGCTATTGATTACCCCGATGAGGTTGATCCACAATACCATAGACTCGCACTAGTCTTCCTCTCCAAAGTTCGAGAATCGATCCCCTCTATCAAGTTATCCCTTTCCTCTCCCCAAGTCAACCGAGTCACCACCCAACACCTCTTTCCTGCTCCTATTACCTACCCCATGCGCAAAGAATTTAGTGCCGTAACCATATGCCAAACCAGCATCTAATAGCCTTTCTTGATACTGGTGCTGCAACAACCATTTTGTCCCCTAAAGTTCTTCCAAACCATTTCTGGAAACCTCAAGTCCCTCCTTTACCATTTTTAGCAGCTAATGGTGAAACCTTCTACATCACCTTAGTTACTAAGAAACCCATTAAAATCTAACTTCTTCCAACCCTTTCCTTCACCCATGTCATGTTAGGATCCCAGTGTCCTGGTAAAGACCTTATCATAGGTTTTGATGTTCTTAGTCATCTTCCCCTTAAATGGACACTCCAAGGTCTTGTGTATAAACAACAACTTCTCCCTGGTCCCTTTTTTTAACATATTTCTTAGGAACCGCCCTACATTATTTGATGTTTTTAAAAGGGAAAAACCCGACATCGCCCCCTTTTAACCAAGTGCACCCATCCTCCCCGGGAATCCAAAGTTCTTCATCTCCTTTTTAAGATGAATGAAGATGTTAATCCAACAAAAGCCAGCCATCCGAATCCCCCCCAACACTTGACATTTGGGCCCCAAGAACTTACTCAATTACAAGCTCAAGGCCCTTGAACCAACTGCTTTCCCTGGTGTCAGCGCTCTAGGGAACAAAAGAACAAGATCCGTGGTAAAATGAGAATGGTGATTAATTATGGGCCCTTGAATTTTTTTCTCTGATGAAAAATTTCCCCATTACCCACTCGCCCAAAACCTCAATTTAATTAGCCTAAAAGAATCGCTTTCCAAGTTCGACCAAAGGTGTTTTTGGAACTTGAATTATCCTGACAAAGACCAAAGATGCCTTCTGTCCCCCGGTCATCATTTACAATGGAAATTATGCCATTTGGATTAAAGATACCCATCAATATTTAAAAACATGATGCATCTTTGCCCCCATACAAGATCGGCCCGATTTATTTTGATGACACTTTTCCGTTTCATCACACAGATGAACATCTCGCTTCTCAACACTTCCATCCCTTGTTCAAGACTATGGAATCATGCCTCCCCCAAGAAAATGCGATTGGTATCTCAACCATTGACTTTCGGCCACTATTCCCGGGAGGAACATATGAACTTCAACCACATATTGCTACCTCTCTCCAAAAATTTCGATGGTCCACCGACAAAACATCGCCAAAAAAATTTCCCTTGGGTATAGTCAACTACATGACCGAAGTTTCTTCTCAACAAATCGATACATTTTTGTTCTCCATCAACTATTGAGAAAGAATGCCCCTTTCCCCCGGGCAACAACATTAAAGCAGCCTATTCATGCTAAAAGCGTTTCACAAGACTCCCCACAAATTCCTTCGATGGACGAAGGATTCTCCAAACAGATGCTAGTGATACACATGGGTGCCCTGCTTGAAGAAAACCCCATTCTACAAGAACAGTTTGGGTTTACAAGAGTGGATCTTTTAAAAACATCCAAGCTCATTATCACTCCACATTCAAGGAAATTTTGAAAAGACGCGCATTGAGAAATTCCAGCCCATCTCTTTGGGAAAAAGGTTCCTCATTGAAGGGGAATGTCAAGTTTCCTAATGCTTGAGTTCGCATAAAACACCCAAATGATCAACTCCTCGGGGCCCAATGGTTCTCAAAGTGGTCCTTGATATCAAACACATCAAAGGAAAAGAAAATGTCTTGGCAGATTTCCGTCCCACCTACCTCTACTTTTTTCACCCCTCTTTCTACCCTTTAACCCAAAAGCCTCATCTTCCTCCTCCTCGCCTTCACCACGCCTCTACCAGCCATACCCTTTTGGGTGATATCCCTCCTCATCTTCCCCCGAACTTCTTCAAACCTTAACCTACAAAGCCACCCTTATTTACAAGAAGCTTACACCATCCATTCCTCGAAATCCCCTTAGAAGCCGGTTTTCTTCCTCGGTTCTACTTGTCACCCATTCCTCCTCACATTTTCACCTTTAATTCCTTCTCTCGACCTACGAATTCCCTCTTATATAAATGCATTTCCCCCATTTATGTACAGCCTACTCCATTGCCATAAGTTTTCCTCTTCGGCCATTCACTCCATTTGTTCTCAATGGTGTGACCCCAAAACCTCACCACCTAACCGCCCTATTCTCCAATTTCTAAAACCCTTTTTTGCCCTAGGGAAAACCCGTTAACCCTTTTTACATCCCTTTTTCCCCAAAAATTTCTATACAATGCTCCATAGCATTACCCTTTTTCCATAGACCTCCGCTATCCTACAAATCACCGATCCCCAATACCCTACAACCCCCATTACATTGAACACACCAATATCATGTATATGGAACAAAGCCCATCCTCTCTTTATCAATCACGACCAGATCAATCGAGTGGCACCGCTTTTCATACAAGGGCCAAGTCAATGACATTCAAACCCCATCAAATTCCCCCCTCTTCTTCAGATCGTTGATTCCGCTCGAATTCATCAATGGGGCCCCTTTCCTTGTCCTCGATCACCCCTCCCCATGGATGCCTATGACGAGGGCTCATTGATACGGCTGCCTTTACTTATACGAGTCGCCGGATCCGGATACGATTAAGTTTGTATGTATTGAGTATGTATGTCTTTATGTATGTCAAGATGTCTTTGTATGAAGAATGTATGCCCCAGATGTCCGTATTGAGTCCGAGTATGTATGTCTCGTATGCCCTATTGAGTCCGGTATGTATGTATGTAGGTACATGTATTGAGTCTTACATGACAAGTATGTATGTCGACACCCCCGACATACGGTCCCAAAGCATGTGAAGACCATGTGAAGGACACATGGTGGGTCCCAATGTCAATATTGGCCAACCATTGGGGGTATTTTACCACTTGTAGGAATCCCACATTCCATTGCTTTAACTTTCTCTAATCTTCTCACCCATTTCGCCACATTCTTCGAGTTTATTTTATGGCCCCCCCGGATAAGTTGGTAATCGATGTCCATAATGTTGGGGCGATACCAAGTATATCCTTGTAAGACCAAGCAAAGACCACAAGAATTTTTAAGAAGATTACTCATCCGCTCGCTTCTTCGCCATCAAGGGTGGCCAATTTTTACCTCTCAAGGCATTGGTCGGTTCCTAGATTAATAACCCGAGTATCCTCCCGGGAGGGTTGGGTTTCTTTTTTTACATTGTTTCTTTAAATTTTTGATATTTATTAAGATCATCATAAAAAAAAGGAGGCAAGTCATACTTGGAATCTAAAATTTCATTTATGAAAGGAAAAACGACAAACAAGGACTTTGGACTCTTCTCAAAAGGAGAGATTGACACGTAATCACAAACAATAGATTTGACTACGTAATCGATAACTATCTTGATACTTTCACCAGGTAATCAGTGGTTGACTCAAAAGCATGAGCAAACTTGAATTTTTCCCCCAATGCTTGTCCAGCCTGAAAGGTTCAAGGCCCTTGATGGATGGGGAGATGTGGAAAAGGGCCTTTTTCGCTTCTAAGAAAGTTGCGCTATTTCTTTAGTGGCACAATGGTTCTTCCGGAGGTTCCCTTCTTCATGAATACCGATGGTCAATCTCATGCTTTTGGAAGCCAAACTTTCTCGAGGTGTGAAGATCGATGGAGACCGCCAACTTTTTCTATGAGTTTATCTTTTCGAGCCTATTGAGGGATGCCATCCTGCCTCAATCACATTTTGGCCCCCTTTCATGAGGCTTCCCATTGCAATTGGTTCAGGCATAGTACATACAAACCATCACCCTTTTGTCTCTCCTCCGCTTTCATACACACTTCTTCCCCCAAAGGATGGGGCTTGAGCTCATGCAACTTTGGGCTCTTGGCTTTTGTAGGAGAGAGTAAATGAAACCTTTCAAATCAATGGGAAGCGCATCTGGTGAGCCTTATCTTCTTCTCCCATTCTTTTTATAAGAACTCAAGGACTAGGTGCCCCCTTTTGATTGGATCGCATTGTAGGATCATCAAAGGAAGACCTAGTCTCAATCAAGGCAATTTCGCACCCCAAAAGGATGCAACTATCTTGGTCACCTTTTTTGACTAGCATTTTCTATTGTTCCACTTCATGAGTCACCTAATTGAACTCGACTTGGAAGAAAATTTCAAGTCCGTTGCATCTTGGGTTAGCTCTTTAAAACCCATGGCCCCACATTTCCACAAAAGGGAAATCCTCCCTTATTTCAAAAGTACCCATTGAGAGTAGGTAAAGGACGGAGATCTTTTAGTCATCCTCAAGATTTCTACCCTTTGACGGAGGAGTGTACCAGACCATTCTTTCCTTTGTTTATCGCCTAACTAGGCTGTTTTGGAACTCCTTGGTGATATTTCCCACCCCATGCTAGGGATATATTACATGTTCTTCATCATATGATTCACGGTAGACCGATGGCTTCATAGTAGTGGATTTTCCCCTTTTGGAGCTTTTTCAATGGTCCAAAAGGGTGTTATTCCAAAACCACTCAGCACCTCCCGGTCTTGTTCTTCCCCATTTTCAATGTTGGCCGAGTGTTAACCACTTCAGGATCTCCGGCCACTAAGACCACCTTCCCCTTATGAATGAACTTCATTTTTTGATGATGACTAGAGGACACCGCCATCGCAGGATCAAACCAAGGCCTTCCTAAGAGCATGTTAAAAGTTACCGGTATATCAATGACTTGGAAATCAATATCAAAATTCACCGGGCCAATCTTTACAGTAAGGGTAATGATGCCAAGGATCTTCCTCTTGGTATTATCATATGCCCTTATGGTTTAGGTGGTTGGCCTCATTTCTTCCAAGTTGACACCGATACTCTTTTCTGACCTCAATGGTAGCACATTCAAAGTGGACCCATTGTCAATAGGAACTTGGGGAACCACTTTGTCAAGGCATTCAACTGTAATATGGAGAACTTGATTGTGGGGGGTTTTGGAAGCTCGTAAGGGAGAACATCGAGACCTGCCCGATATGTTGCTCCTACTATATGTACGAGGTGCATTGGATTTATCTCAATCGACACTTACACATTGGAGAGACTCAAGCCCTGCTTCACGTGAAGGGATGCCATCAACAATCCCCATATGGAGATGTTCCCGATTTCTTGAGTTGAGCCAAACCGGGTTCTTCTGCTCTTTACCCCTGTTTTGACCTCATTAGCCCTTGGCTACTTTACCACTAGAGCCTTCCCACTTCTATTTTCCCATCACATTGTTTGGGTTTTTTCACAATAATCTTGGGATAACTATCTTCATCATCACTATTGGTTAGGGTGATTATCCCCACCATAGAATCATCATTTTTTGATTCTCCTTCCCGCTTGGGGTGGAAAGTCAAGGACCCCACAAATATCCACCCCCCTAGCTCAGAATCTTTTGATCGACCGAAAGTCGAATGCTCCACCCCCTTTGTGATTGTGCCATCCGTCCTTTTTTCTCCGATCATCCAATTGCTCCGTAGTAAAGATCACCAGCCTTTCCCCAACATTTTTTCAATTTCTTCTCCCCTTTTCCTATAGCCTCAATGTTTTGGAATACACTTCACATAATTTTTCTTCCAAATCGATGGGAGTACTATTCGCTCATTTAAATTTTGATTTTTTCCTAGTTTCCCCCTCATTCTCCTAACTGATGTAGAATCATCCCCTCCATGCATGGGGAAAGGGGAAAATGCCACTTGTTGGATCAGCTATTAGGTCATCATTGCCAAGGGGGTAGACCGAGAAACATTTTGGATTTTCCCTGAGTAATATTCACTCATCATCATAATCATTGTACCAAGGCCCTTAGTAATCACCCCCCAGATACCCATCATCCTCTCGAAACGAGTCATCTCCATCCTTCTCATCATTATTTTTGTCCTCATTGTCACCCCATCATCCTCTTCATTTATTGATTTCACACCCCTTGATTCTTCATCGATTCCTTGGGACCATAAAATTTTCAGCATCCAAACACATTTTTCGAGGTATGGATTGAAAGATTTCATAGGGTTGGTCCCATTGTCGGCTCAAAGTTGGACCGCCACTCATCATCATCGGTCAATCCCATGGGGATTAAGGAAGTGTATCTTTTCTACCCCATGGCCAATGTGGTTACTACTCAAATGATCAGTTGTAATCTCTTCAATTATTTCGGATTGTCTTCAAGTTATAGTAGGCTGAATTAGAGAAGGGATCACTTTTAGTCTTCCCTTAATGTATTTATTGACCCTATTGATGAAGTCATCTTTGGGGAATTTTGTAAGCATATCCTCCCAATAGTACTCGCCTCTTTCACCCTTTCTTGGGTTATACATCAACCTTGAGAATAGGATTTGTATGAGGGGGGGAGGGTTTGAAGTGGGATGGTATGAAGATGATGTAATGTGAGAGGTAGGATATAAA
>CM040962.1:27869383-27890113 GCA_022985045.1 Macadamia tetraphylla | reverse complement strand
CTTAGCTCTAATATCCCCAAAAATGCAAGATACAATTACCCACGTGGCGATTAAGGTCCCAAAAATTTTCCCCTTCCATACGGATCCCACTTATACATTACAATCAACAAAGCAATAGTTCATAAAATAGCAATTTATACAGTTCAATAAAGCACACATGTTATGTAATTTAAAGCACATGTTTGCACTATAAAAAATAAATTCTAATTTAAAACAATCCAAATTAAGGTCAAACTCCCCTGACCTTTCATCGATTGGTAAGACAATTTACCAAGGAAATGCCGAAATATCCCTTTAGGCCTCACCAAAAGTGATCATCTCTCCTACTTACAAGGGTAAACTAGCATTAAAAATGTATCTAAGAAGGTTTCCCCCTAAAGACCCCTCAAAGTCTCCAATAATTTAAAAAAGGGGCAGTATAGTAAGGTCTCTGGTAGGTGTCTCCAAAAATGAGATGGACGAGCAGGGGCCCCATCAGTCTGGGTGGTTGATGGTCCCCAAACGATATCTGCTACAATGGGTGGCTTAAACCGTGAAACAAGCAGGGCTGATTTCAATCGAATCAATTTTGTGGAATAACAGAGGCTTAAACATGTGAAACAACAGAGGCTGATTTCAAGCAGAGGCCTATTCAGCATCCAAAACCCCCTGGCGGGTTGGGGGGGCCCAAATCGGAGGGCCCGGTCAAACCTCTGATTCCTTTTTAGAATCGATTACCATGGGATGTTTTGTATCAAAACCGGTTTGGGTTTAATTTCTCGATCTATGGTTCATTCATGCATTTGGTCTAAAGGGGGGTTTAGACCAATTTGACCCATTTTTGGGCAAAAGCCCAAACCTATACATCCCATTTGCATAATTTCAAACATTACATAGGAATTAGGACTTTTTCGGAATTGGATCAATTTTCCCTATTTAGTCATTAATTGGGGTTGGATACAAGTGTTTACAATCATAAAATTTGTGTTCCTATTCTAATTGGATTTATATCAGAATTTCAAGGAGAATTAGCTAAATTATAAATAGGGGGAATTCTGCTGGGGTTTTGGTAGAATTTTGCCTATTGGGTCTTATTCCAACCTCAATTATGTAATTCCTTCGAGAGAATAAAAACCCTAAGCTCTAAGGTTAAAGGATAGTCTTGAAAATTTCAGTCCCTAACCTTTTGAATTTTAGGGTTTCTTCTAGAAGCAAATTAGTCCAAAGGTTAAAGTCCCAATTTATTGAAACTCTAACCTAGTATGCTTTCCATAACCTAATTAAATTTAGGATAATTTGTGCCCCCCCTAGAGAATGCCATTTTTAAAAGAACACCCCTCTATAATCCCAAAGGTGGTACAGAACATAATTAGAAATGCATGTTTTTGTCTTTCTATAAAAAACACTATAGTCAGACTCAAGGGCTTTTTGAAATTAGAATTAGTATGGGGAGATGGATCCTTCATAGAAGTTGTGGGAATCGAGTCATAATTCTAACACAAAAAATCGGTCAATCCAATGTCGACCAAAAGTTATGGCTGAAATATTGGCAGCTGAAAAAAATTTTATAAAAAGGGACAAAACTATAGGCTCTGGTGAAGCAATCGATCGGATGAAAGCCCCGGGGGGCCCCCTGGAACACTTTTAATGGCTATTTTGGTTGATTAGCTACCGATGGCGGTCGGTGGATCCAAAATATCACCTAAGATGCTCATAATTAATAATCAATTAATTGAGCATTATTGTGCACAAAAGTAAAAAAGTTATCCTATCCTACTTGAGCAGTTTGGTCTTCCACATTACATAGAAAAGCTCAAGTCTCCATTAAAGTCTTCCACATTCTCATTGTGCAAGTCAAAGCTACAAAGAAGACTTAAAAGGGGATCATTTAATATAAAATTTTTTTTCAAAAAATCCCCCACCACACAATTTTTCTTTTTAAAATTCTAATTTTTTAATTTTAAAGGATTTTTACCTGGAATTGTTTTCCCCCATGGAGATTGAAAAACCCCTTTTTAAAGGGATTTTGGATACTCTTTGTAAAAATATTGAAAAGTTTTCTTCCCTACCTACTTTTGAAAGGGAAAACCTTACATTGAAATATAAATCTTGGTGTTGTGTGATTGTGACTTTTATTCCATGTTTTTGTTTCCTTCAATCACACTTGGGATATTTTTTGAAAAGATTGAATTTCTATTAGAATAACCTATTCACCCCTCTAGGTTATTTTAGCTAGGCCTTGGTTATATTTTCAGCCACCACACCAAATGGTCACCCAAAGACTATTTTCCCCAATTTTGGGGCTGGAGGCTTGAGGACAATTCAGCATTTTGTTCCTCAAAGTTTCGGAGTTCCTCTCATTTGAACCACCATGCTTGAGAGGGCCCCAAAGGAGGGCCAAAAGATGTCGACACAAATCTACCTTGATCTCTCTTGGTCCTCGACCTTTTGGTTGGTTGGGGGCCTTTCTGATCGGATTCAATCATAAATCCGACTTTAATCAAACGACTCGAGTCTCTTCTTACCCCAATTGCTCTAAGGATTTTTAGACAAGACAAAGCCCAAATATAAACTAAAGGAATAGGACTAAACAGTATATTCCTCAAATATAATCTTAAGTACAAAACACTAGAGTCCATAAGAGTGGAAATTATGAGAAGGAGCTATATTGACGTTAAAAAAAAGTTCTAAGCTACCTCTAACACTAAAGGAATAAGAGTATATGGATAATTGGACTGTTGGTATGTTTTGTGATTTTCTATGATCCTTTTTCCCCTTAAATTTTTTGTCTAACTATCTTCCACTTATCATTGACCCACTACTTCTACTAAGCTAGCTTTCATTGTTTCCAATTATTTTTGGTCTTCTCTTACTTGTATATATGCAGAGAAAGTGGTAGTAGTAGTAGAAAAGGAACAGAAACCCATTGGTATCCCCCCCATTCTTAAAAAAAAAAAAAATTAACGGGGGTAAAAAGGGGTTTTATCGTTAGCGAAAATAAAAAGCCGATCTGAGCAAAAATGGCAAAAAAGGCAGCGGGGCATCAACCAACCTAAGAGCAGTAGCCCTTTCCTTCTTTTCTTTTCTTTCTTTCTCCCCCTCTCCACGAATTTGCTTGGTGAAATGAGAAAATGAGAAAATTTTGGGGTTTTATAGTGGTTGGCTCGTTAATTATTTAGTTTCTTAAGTCCATTTATGGGAATGAATTTAGTTATTCATCGGGCATGTGGACCCACCTAATCATTTCATCAATTTTGCCACATGACTAGTGTGAGATGCTCTTTACTCATATAATTATCGAGGCATGCAGTGATGTGGGACCTACAAGGAAAAATACAATTTAGTCGTAGGGGCTCCACTGGGGTTGGGGTGACGGTGACTGAGATGACGTAAATCTATCGTGCAGCCCTAAGTCGAACGTGTTTGCCCTTTTACACCCCTTTTGGGGTTTTTCCCCACTACTTGGCCTAGGTGTATTGGCTTGCCTTACGCTGTGCAACCTACTTTGGGCCCAAAAGACAACCTAGTTGCCCTCGGCTCTATACCCAAACATGGCTCACACTAAAATTTGATACGGTATCACATTCCCCCTCCTTAAAAAAATTTCATCCTCAAAATTGAAGCTTATCATCATTGGGGATTAAAATTTAAAAATTACACCCATTAAATCACGTGTTTTTTAGATTTTAAATTTAAATCTCACATCCAACTTTGTGCGAAACCCCAACCTTCTATTTACTTTCCACTTCTTATCACTATTGATGCTTTCCCGTAGTGTTGCCTTGATAGTGATATGAAAAAACTACTGACACCACTCTCATCATACATTTTCAATCACTTGTCATAAAATAGGAAGCTATGTCTCTGCTTGACAAGATAAAATTTCGTACCAATGTTTAGGTTTTTTATTACTCAAGTGGCAAGTCATTTTGGGGCCCCTATTTAACAATGATTCTTCCTTTTTGAATCTCTTTCTAGAACCCCAAAAAAAAGTTGTGTGAGTTTAGGGTAATTAGGGGTGAAAATAAAGAAAAGCCGATGGAGGAGGAAATGAAGGAGGGGTCCAGGGGGGAAAGGGGAGTTCAAAAGGACTATGTTCTCTGATCGGGGAGCGAATGGTTAGGAGGAGGGGGGGAGGATGAGGAGGGTGGAGGAAGGTTTAGGTTTAGGGGGAGAAAAATTTTCGGGGGGATGGAAAGGTCACCGACTCGGGGGAAGGGGAGGATAGGAGAAGGATTACGGCATAGGAGAGCTTGGGGGGGGTCGTTAGTTTTTTAATTGTCTTATATTCAGCTGTCCTTTTATGTTTTTCTTTTATTTCTCCACCTCCCTTAGGGAGGTCTATAATATTCTAAGAGTTGTTTGAACTTAATTTTGTGGGAAAGGGAGAAGCCCCCCTAACTTTTTACTCATTTCCTTTTCCTTCTCTCAACCTCTCTCCTTCTTCTTCCTCCTCTCTTTGCTCTTCTTTCCCCATCTCAAACCCTAGCATTCTTTATTTCTAACATGAAAAGAGCTTGTACGGGATCAAGAGAAGAGAGATTGAAAAGGGTTGGGGGGAGGAGAAATGGGGCTTGGATAACTACTAGTGGGAGGAAAATCAGAAGAAATTTTGCTAGGTCATGCAAAAAAGATCGAAGGAAAGAGAAAATCAGATCTGTGATAGTTATTAATTGGAGAGAAAATGAGAAAATTTTGCTAATCGGAAAGAGGAGAAAATCGGGTTGGGATAGTTATTAATGTGAGAAAATTGGGACAAGTCATACCCTGAGAGATCGAAAGAAGTGACTGAGATTCAAGAAAGGTATTGGGGTGGGGAAAAATTTAAGGCCTAGAATAGTTATTATGGGAGAAAAATAGGAGAATCTTGGCCCTCATCCTGGAAAAAAAAATTGATGGTTGGGATAGTTATTAGTTGGAGAGGAAATGGGAGAATTAATGCTAGGTCATATGGGAGATCAAGAAAAAGAGACGAAAGGGTTAGGGTAGAGGACAAATCGGGGCTGGGATAGTTAATAATGGGAGACAAAATCAAGAGTTTTTTTCCATTTGAGAGAGGGGGGAGAGAATTGGGAAAAATTAGAAAATTGGCAGTTGGATAGTTATTAATGGGAAAAAATAGGGAGAAGTCATTCTCGTTGGACGAGAAAATAGAGAATAGAAGCGAAAAAGGAGTTGGTGGTAAAGAAGGAGAGAAATTTGGGGGCTAGGTTAGTTATTAGTGGGAAAAAATCAAATTTTCTTTAGTCATCCTAGATAAAGAGTAATTAAGGGGCTGGGATGGTTATTAGTGGGAGAGAAAATCGAGAGAAGTCATGCTGGGTCATGCAAGAGAGATCGAGAGAAGAGAGATAAAATTAAGAAAGGGGTTGGGGGTAGAGAAGGAAAGAGAAAATCAAGGGTTGGGATAGTTGTTAGTGAGAGAGAAAATTGGGAGAATGTTTTCTAGGTCGTGCAAGAGAGATCGATGGAGAGAGAAAATAGGAGAATTTTTGTTAGGTCATGCGAGAGGGAGAAAACCTGGGGCTAGGATAATTATTAGCTGGAGAGAAAATTAGGAGAAGTCATGCTAGGTTGGGCGATAGAGATTCCATAAAAGGGTCGATAGTAAAGAAGGAGAGAAAATCGGGGGCTTGGATAATCATTAGTGGGAGAGAAAATGGGACAACTTTTTTTTAGGCCGTGAGAGAGATCGAGGGAGAGAAAATCGGGAGAACTTTAGCTAGGTCATGCGATAGGGAGAGAAAATTGGGGGCTGTTATAGGTATTAGTTGGAGAGAAAATGAGGAGAACTCATGCGAGAGAGATCGAGAGACAAAGAGAGATTCGAGAAAATGTTTGGGGTAGAGAAGAGAGAAATCAGAGTTGGGATAACTATTAGAAGGAGAGAAAATCAGGAGAATTTTTGCTAGGTTGGGCAAAGAGTTTAAAGGGGAGAGAAAAATCGGTCTCGATAGTTATTACATGGAGAGAAAATTAGGAGAATTTTGCTAAGTCATGCAAGAGAGGAAGAGAAAATTGGGGGTTTGGATAGTTATTAATGTGAAAGAAAATCAGGACAAGTTATGCTTTGTCGTGCGAGATCAAGAAAAGTGAGTAAGAGAAAAGGGGTTGGGGGTAGAAAGGAGAAAATTGGGAGAATTTTACAAGTCATACAAGAGATTGGGGGCCAGAAAAATGGCTCCGGATGATATTAGTGGGAGAGAAAATTGAGAGAAATTTTGTTAGGTCATGTGAGAAAAAAGAAAACCGGGATTCAGGCATTAATGGGAGATAAAATCAAAAAAATCATGCTAGGTCATATGAGAGAGATCAAAAAAAGAGAGATTTGAGAAAGGGTCAGGTAAGAAGGAGAAAAAATTGAGTCTGGGATAGTTATTAGTGGGAAAAATCAAGAGAATTTTTGCTAGGTGGTGCGGAAGAGAAAATTAGGAGAAGTCATGCTAGCTCGTATGAGAGAGACCAAGAGAAGAGAGGGAGATTCAATAAAGATGTTGGGGTAGAGAAGGAGAGAGAAAATCAGGCTTGGGATAGTTACTATTTGGAGAGATTATGGGAGAATTTTTTCAAGGTCGTGCGAGAGAGATCAAGAGAACAAAAAGAGATTCAAGAAAAGGATGGGGGGTAGAGGATAAATTTGGAGTTATGATAGTTAGTGTGAGAGAAAATCAGGATAATTTTTACTAGGTTGTGCAAGAGGGAGAGAAAATCGAGGCTAAGAAGGTTATTAGTGGGAGAGAAAAGTCATCGGGGTGTGAAAGAGAGCGAGAAAGAGAATCGAAAAAGGGGGTTGAGATCGAAGGAGAGTGAAAATTGGGGCTTGGGATAGTTATTAGGGGGAGAGAAAACCTGGAGAATTTTCTATAGGTCATGAAAAGAGATTCAAGAAAATGGTTGGGGGTAAAGAAGGAGAAAAATCTGGCTGGGATAGTTATTAGTGGGAGGGATAATAGGAGAATTTATTTAGGCCGTGATAGAGATCGAGGGAGAGAAAATCTGGGGAATTTTTGCTAGGTCACACAATAGAGAGAGAAAATCAAGGGTTGAGATAGGTATTAGTTGGAGAGAAAAAGTGAAGTCATGTTAGGTCATGGGAGAGATCGAGAGAATAGAGAGAGATTCAAGAAAGGGTTGGGGGTAGAGTAGAGAGAAATTTGTGCTGGGATAGCTATTAGTGGGAGAGAAAACTAGGAGAATTTTTTCTTGATCATGCGAGAGAGATCAAGGGACAGAAAATCGGGTCTTAGGATAGTTATTAGTTGGAGAGAAAATCGGGAGAATTTTACTAGGTCTTGCAAGAGAATCGAGGATTGAGATAGTTATTACTGAGAGAAAATCGGGAGAAGTCATGCTAGGTCGTGCAAGAGATCGAGAGAAGTGAGTGAGATTTAAAAAAGGGGGTTTGGGGGGTAGAAAAAGAGAACATCGTGAAAATCAGGCTGAAATAGTTATTAGTGGGAGAGAAAATTTGAAGAATTATTGCAAGTCCTGCGGAGATATCGAGGTAGAGAAAATCGGCTCCGGGATAGAAATTAGTGGGAGAGAAAATAGAGATATTTTGTTGGGTCACGTGAGAGAAAAAAATCATAGATTGGGCAGTTATTAATGGGAGATAAAATCAAGGGGTGATGCTAGGTAGTAAGAAAATTAGAGAAAGTGGTTAGGGTAGAAAGGGGAGAGAAAATCAAGTTTTTGGGATAGTTATTAGTGGGAAAAAAAATTGGGAGAATTTTGGCTGGACGTAAAAGGGTGAGAAAAATCGAAGAAGTCATGCTAGGTCGTATGAGAGAGATGAGAAGATAGAAATTTAAGAAAGGTGTTGGGGTAGAAGGAGAGAAAATCAGGTCGCAATAGTTATTAGTGGGAGAGAAAATCGAGAGAAATTTTATTGTCGTGCGAGAGATCGATGGCGAGAGAAAATTAGTAAATTTTAGCTAGCACGTATGAGGGGGAAAAAATCGGGGCTAGGATAGTTATTAATGGGAGCAAAAATCGGGGGGGTCATGCTAAGTCGTAAGAGAGATCGAGGGGAGAAAATTCGAGAAAGGGTCAAGAGGAGATTTGATTTCTGAATTTTTGGGCCCAAAGGAATTGAGACCTCGGACATTTCAAATGGTCAAGGAATCGTTTGGAATTGGGTTGAGTGGGCATCGGAGGTTTGGGAAAGAGCTGCAAGGGGTGATGGGATTAAGGAGGCCTAAATGAGAAAGAGTTTTGCGACTATAGCCAATGACAGGAATGGTGATGGTTTTTTCGATGATCTGGTGGTCATGGTTGAGGCTTTGGGTTTCTTCTTTGTGGGGGATTTGGTGTTGGTGTTGGGCAATGGTTTGGTTGAGGTGGGATGATATTGGTGCTGGTGGTCAGAGGTCTCAGCAAGGTTGGTGTCTGGAACCAAATAGGAGGGGGTCGCAATCAGGTTTACAGGAGTAGAGGACCGAAAAAGTACTGGTGGTGTCTTCAGTGGCTCCAGAAGTCAAACTAATAGTGTTCCCATCAGTGGAGGAGCCAGGCAATGTGCTGGGAGTATCAGTGATGTCTGCAGAGGTTCCATTTAAAGTCAACGATTCCAGAGTATAGCGGGGGCCTTCTAAAGCCATTTACGGTAGAGAGGAAGAAGCTTCAAGACCTTATAAGGTCCGACGAGGCAAACGTCATAGCCGATGAGGGTGAATTTCAGAGGAGACCAAATCTTCAAAAGAAGCAGGTTCAGCAGTATGTGAGGCATCAATCAAGGCTGGTGGCGCTACCGAGTCGAGACGTCAGTGGCAACAAGCGGAACATGGTTGTCGCAGTAGCATCTAGTTATAGCACCTGAAGAAGTCAGGTGGAACGAAGAGGTGACAGCAACGAGCGGTGAAGAGCAGAGAAAGTGTCCTTGATCAGCAGGTGCAGTCCGAGAGAGAATGTCGGGTGGAGAATGAAGGGTAGATGGGTTAGATGTGTCGGGTAATGGGTCAGATTGGGTGATAAGGATAAGAGAAAGGGTTAAATGGGTGGGTCGGGAGAGTTGATGGGTTGGATGGGTCAGGAATTGGGTCGGGTTGGATAATAGGTTTAGAAGGTTGGTTAAATGGCTGGGTAAAATTATAAAGGTTTCCAGGGTAAAGTGGATGGTCCGATGGATATTTTGAAAATTGGTTCAGCAACTGGATTGGAAGGAATTGGCTTAAGGGTATAAATGGTGGTTCAAACATGGGCTTCTTTCCAACATACCAAGAGCTCACAAATTAAATTGTTTGGGGTAACAGGAAAGAAGAAAGTAGGAGGAGTAGAAGAAGAAAAAAGGGAAGAAAGAGGCTGTTTAGGTTGTGCATGTAGGGCTTTTCAGTTGATCCTTGCTGTTGCTGCTGCCCTACTATAGCATGCAAGCTGCTGATGTTGCTGTCGGGATGATGCTACATCTGTTTGCACACTGCATGCTACCCCGCTGCCTTTGCTGCACATGCTGGCTGCTACTATTACTGCTGTGGCTGCTGCCCCCATGCGGAAGTACATGGAGCTGTTGTCAAGCATAAACAAGCTACTCAAGAGTGCAAGTTGTTGTCCAAGTTGGGAGATTCTGCTACCTTTCCTCTGTTTACCTGCAAAATTAAGGAAAAAATCCTACTTCCTAATTGCTGTACAATAGGGTAAGTAAAAAATAATTTCAGCAAGGTTTCCCAAGCATACACCACCCAGAACTGGGAACCTTGGACTGCATGCCCAGGATTTTGCTGGGAATCAGTCACAGGGACTGTGTGTTAGCTTGTTGTACTATGTTAATTTGGGTAGGAGTTAAGTTAAATATGATCCTGTGCCTCTTTCAGCCAGAATTGGGCTGAATAGGGGGGTTTCCAGGGATAGGGAATTTACCCTGTAAGCCTAGAATTGGGCAAATTCAGTCACAGAAACTAAAATTGAGCATAATGGTATGCTGTTGATGTATTAAATGGGATTTGTACAGGTCCCTTGTTGTCCCTGTGTGCTCCTATAGATGAATTGAGAGCTATGGGTGTGCAATTAGTAGCCCATGACTTGAATTGGGTTTAGTATCTAATATGCAAGTGGTCTGAGTAATATATGCTTGCTATCCTCATTTACCGGGGGGGCCCTGAAGGAAACAAAAGGGAACCCCTTGGGGAAACAATTATAGGAGATGGGTTGGTGTTGTGGGCCATTGTCCATACATTTTGGACAGTGCACAGGCCTGCAACCACCCCTGTAACCCCACAAATAAGTGTCAAACCTCATGTGAAGAAGGTTCTTGTCCAGGGTTGAAAACCCAGCTGCGGGGATAGAGCTTAAGTAATGTAATTATAAATTGGTATTGATAGCATGATAAGCCTGTGCCGGAGGTAGGTACATGTTTGTACTTTATTTCTATGGCTGACCATAATCTAAAACAGACTTGGTATGATGGGGGGGAATTCTATTTCAGAGCTGGGATCACCATCCCATAACTGAGATAGAAGGATGGAGTAGTTAGAGCCCCCCTTCATCTCTGACTCACTTCAGAACCTCAAAGCTGGGAATCATAAGTATGGGTGATCTGGGGTACAACCTTCCATCAAAGGTTGTAGAGACCAAATTTTGTGTTACCTATATTAGAGAACCCAAAGTAGTAGGTCTCTTATGTTAGAATGTATGTAATAGGGGTACTTTGGGAACTGTTTTATGTTAAGTTGTCCTTTTTTTATTTTCTTTTATTTCTCTTTCACCTCCCTTGGGGAGGTCTATGTAATATTCTAAAGTTGTTTGAACTTAATATATGGGGAAAGGGAAAGGGCCCCCCTAATGTTTTGCACTCATTTCCTTTTCCTTCTCTCAACTTCTCTTCTTCTTCTTCCTCCTCTCTTCCCTCTTCTTCCCTCATCTCTAACCCTAGTCTTCCTTATTTCTAATTTTATCAGAGATTGCACAGGGATCGAAAAAAGGGGTGATTTGAGAAAGGGTTGGGGGTAGATGAGAGAGAAATCGAGGCTAGGATAACTATTAGTGGGAGGGACAATCAGGAGAATTTTTGCTAGGTTGTGCAAAAGAGATCGAAGGAGAGAGAAAATTGGGTCCTAGGATAGTTCTTACTTGGAGAGAAAAATGGAAGAATTTTGCTAAGTCATGAAAGAGAGGGAGAGAAAATCAGGGGTTAGGATAGTTATTAATATGAGAGAAAATTAGGACAAGTCATGCTAGATCGTGTAAGAGATTGAGAGAAGTGAGTGAGATTCAAGAAAGGGGTTGGGGTAGAGAAGGAGAGAAAATGAGGGCCTGAAATAGTTATTAGTGGGATAGAAAATTGGGAGAATCTTTGCTAGCTTGTCCTAAAGGGAGAGAAAATAAGTGGTTGTGATAGTTATTAGTTGGAGAGGAAATGGGGAGAACTAATGCTAGGTTATACGAGAGAGATCAAGAGAACAAAGAGATTCGAAAAGGGTTGGGGGTAGAGGATAAATCGGGAGCTTGGATAGTTAATAGTGGGAGAAAAATCAAGAGATTTTCTCCTAGGTCATCGAAAGGAGAGAAAATCGGGGTTGGGATAGTTATTAATAGGAAAGGAATGGGGAAAATTATGCTTGGTTGGGTGAAAAATCGAGAAAGAGAGACAGATTCAATAAAGGAGTTGGTGGTAGAAAGGAGGAAACTCCTATCCTATTCGGGGCTATCCGCCCATCATTGCACCCCTATGTTGGATCTCATAAGGAAAGGCTCCAACTGGGAAAGAAAACTCCTATCCTTGGGCCATCTTGAGCTCATCAGATCCATGCCCCAAGCCTCTTACATATATTGGTCCGTATATATGGGCTCCGGAATCCATCATTACAAAGCTTGAGTCTATGTTTGCAGCTTTTTGTGGAAAGGTAGTAGTGCTCCAAATTCCTTGACCCCCCCTTTGGGTTTAAAAGTCTATCTCCCAAAATCGAAGGAGGTCGGGGGTTGAAAAAAGGATGTCAATTTTGTAGGTACTATAAAGCTTGCTTGGCGGTTATCCCCAAACAAAAGAGTATATAGGTTGATTAGTGTACTCAAACCTCCTCGGGACTCCTTTTGGATAGTTAAAATGCGGGATGCTTTTTGGGAAAACTTGGATACCCACCTCCAAATCTCCTCGGCTATATCGAAAAATTGGAGATGGTACTTCCACTTTCTTTGGCTTGATCCTGGAACCCAAAGGGAAATCCTTAACCCCTTTTAAAGAAGCATCTATAGTTCTAAATTCAAAGTATGCTCTTGGGGCCCGATATTATTTCTTCAGGAGATGGTCCCCCAAGTCATGCTATAGCCAGCATGCCACCATTTGGAACCCCCCTTCCCCCTCTAAGCACCCAAAAGGAAGGATTCTATCATTTGGGCTGCCGGTGCATCAAAGTTGTTCTCCCCCGATTTTCCCGGAATTTCATCACCCAAAATACAGTCATCCCTTACCAGACTCATATGGTTCCCCACCACATCCCAGGAAAGGCTTCCGGTATGGAGAGTCTTCAACAAAGCCTTACAGCTTTCCTCATTCATAGGGGTAACCTTGTAGCCCAATGTGTATTCTATGTGGCAACAAGCGGAAGATATTGACCACCTCTTCTTCACTTACCTTGCCTCCATCTCTTCTAAATTTGTTCTCTTCAAATGCTGGCCTTCTAAAAAAAAATTCCCTCTACAATAGGGAGTGGATTTAGGTGGATATGACTTTTCAAGGTAACCCCAAATTTGAAAAGGGGGAAAAGCTGCTCCGCACCATAAACCAGATTTGGATGGAAAGAAATCATAGAAATGGACCTCCAATTATCGCTCCGTGTATAAGATTTGGGTCTCCATCTCCTTCGATGTCAAGGCAAAAGTCTCTCGGATCTCTACCACTTATACCCCCACCCCTAAAAATTGTCATATTGTAACCTCCTGGGAGCTGCCTAGCTTCCTCATCAGGAGTGGTCTTCATCTTTGAGTTTTGTCAACTCTTTCCCCCCCCTCTTGATTGGGGTTGTATTTTTCTCTTTCCTTTTGGGAATAAATTATTTATTTAAAAAAAAAAAAAAAAAAAAGGGAGGAAATTGAGGCTAGGCTTGTTATTAGTAGGAAAAAATTAGGAGAATTTTGCTAAATCATCGAGAGAAAGAATAAATCCGGTGGGAGGGTTTTTGTGGGAGAAAAATCAAGAGAAGTCATCTTTGGGTCATGCTAGAGATCGAGAGAGAGATACAATTGAGAAAGGTTGGGGTAGAGCGGAAAGAAAAATCAAGGGTTAGGATAGTTATTAGTGGGGAGAAAATTGGGAGATTGTTTTCAGGTCATATAAATGAGATCGATGGAGAGAAAAATCGGAAATTTTGCTGGTCATTCGAGGGGGAAAAAACCGGGCTATATAATTATTAGTGGGAGGGAAATAGGAGAAGTCATAAGGTCGGGCGATAGAGATTGGATAAAAGAATCGATAATAAAGAAGGAGAGAAAATAAGGGGCTAGGATAATTATTAGCGGGAGAGAAAATGGGATAACTTTTTTTTAGGCCGTGATAGAGATCGAGGGAGTGAAAATTGGGAGAACTTTTGTTAGGTCATCTACGGGAGAAAAATTGGGCTATTATAGGTATTAGTTGGAGAGAAAATAAGGAAAAGTCATGAAAACATCAAGAGATAGTAGAGATTCAAGAAAAGGTTGGGATAGAGGAGAAAATCGGGCTGGGATAACTATTAGTGGGAGCGAAAATCAGGATAATTTTATTTGGGTTTGGGCCCAAAAAGAGGAGAATGTTTGGGTGGAAAAATCAGGGAAGTGAGTGAGATTCAACAATGGGGTTTGAGGTAGAGAAGGAGAGAGAATGGGCAAAATTTTTTCTAGTCATACAAGAGAGATTGAGGGAGAGAGAAAATCGGCTCCTGGGATAGATATTAGTGGGAAAGAAAATAGAGAAAAAATTTGTGAGGTCGTGTGAGAGAAAGACAACTAGGGATTCGGGTAGTTATTAATGTGAGATAAAATCGAGTGAAGTCATGTTTGGTCATATGAGAGAGATTGGGAGAAGAGAGAGATTAGAGAAAGGGGTTGATTGTAGAGAAGAAGAGAGAAAATCAAGTAATGGGATAGTTATAAATAAAAATTCAGGAAAATTTTTTACTAGGTTCTGGGAGAGAAAATCGGGAGAAGTCATGCTGGGTTTTAGAGAGAGATCGGGAAAAAGGGGAAGATTCAAAAAGGTGTTGGGTGAGAGGAGGAGAAAATTGGGCTGGGATAATTACTATTTGGAGAGATAATGGGAGAATTTTTTCTAGGTCATGCGAGAGAGATCAAGGGTGAGAAAAACAGGTGCTGGGATAGTAATTAATGGCAGACAAAATCGAGAGAATATTTGCCTAGTCGTGGAAGAGGGATAGAAAATCAATGGCTGAGGCAGTTACTAGTTGGAAAGAAAATGAGAAGTCTTGCTTGGTCATGTGAAAGAGATCGAGAGAATAGATAGAGATTCAAGAAAAGGTTGGGGTGTAGAGGATAAATTGGGAGCTGTGATAGTTAGTGGGAGAGAAAATCAGAATAATTTGTTACACATGCCTAATCCGATGTAATTTGAATGGGGATAGGCCTCAGATCGGAGATCAAAAGTGTGATCGGGTTTTGGCTCGCGGCTGTGCATTGTCGAAGGGTAGAGATGACCCCACATGTTCATGCATTATGTGCCTATCTGACTGGAGGGGATTCATACCTTCCGATTCCAGACAGTAAGTGACCAAACTCCCCGCACTAGAATTTGGACACGCATAAGAAATTATCGAAAGGTCTTGAGCATGTCCGAGGGTAACCGACCATGCGAGACCAGCCATGGGACAGCAGGCTGTCAAGATAACAAGCTATCTTGACCACCGGAAATACACCATCGGAAGCAGCCTGAGCCTGGATTCCGTGCCTATTTTCGATGGGTTGACAGGCTGCTGTCGAGGTTCTGATGCCCGTGGTTCCTGCCACTTGCATAGTAAATGGTTTCGGATGATCCCACACACTGGATTCATTTCCTCGTTTCCCTTGTGCTCACGTGGAGAGAAAAAAGGGAGAGGAAGGAAGAAGAAGGTTGGAGGCTTACCTTGGTGTCGGCCTTTGCCAAGTTGAGTTTTTGTCGGAGTAAGTACACTCACTTCCACCCTCTCTATTCATTTGAGGAAAAAGGCTAGGTATGGATGGAATCTTAGTGTACAAATCAAGTCAAGGTCATAGAATGCTTGTTCTACCCCCGATGTTGAGTGGAACCAAGCCATGAGCTCGACAACATGTATTCCAAAGACCAACTGGGGTTTTGATCGTTCGATCGATGTATCATCAAATGGCTCAGTGGAAGGATCTTATTGGCGAATGATCGGAATACCCTATAAACACCAAAAAATCCCAGGATCGGGCCCAAGGAAACCCCCAAATTTGGGAGTTGGACCTTTCTATGTTCCCCAAAAAATTTGGGCCGGCCTTAGCTATTTTGGTGGAAAAATAGCTAAGTGCTCTCTGCGCTCCATCGGAAGCAGGACTAATTTTTCCCGATGGAAATCCCAAATTTTAGGTGACAATCATCACTTGGGGACGTGTCTGCCCTTTGGGTGACCTGTGGGTCCTCTCGATGTTCCCACGTTATTGATGTACAATTAGCTTTATGTTTAGGACAGTGATGCATTTTCCCCAAGCAAATTGATTTGATCGATCGATGGTGAGCCCCGAACACACGATGCGTAAACCGGTGAGGAGGGGTGTGTTTTTTTTTGAAATGTTTTTTAAATTTTTAAAACTCACATACTTAAAATTATATGTTTAATTGCAATTGCTCAAATCATGATGATATTTACATTTGTCATTTGATCATGATATAAATTTTTGGAGATGTATGACAAGATCCGGTGTGGCCGAGGTGGTACCGGTACCGTGATCGTCGTGTGTTTGGTTGTGTGTGAGACAGTATCTGGCATAGCCGAGTTGGTACCGGTGCCATGATTTTCTTATGTATGTTGCATTCATGCATTGATTAGATTTAGTTGTAGTCATGGGTGACACTTTGTGGTCACGGTCTTTTTTGGTATCTTTAAACATTTGGAAATAGATCTTCATGGTGATGATTGGTATCGGTGTCACGTAGTCCATACCTAACTGTGATATGTATGCTAGATTAGGTAAATGGTCTTGGGTTTCACTTTGGGAAGGTCCTTTTTGTGTCGTGTACAGGCTATTTGGGAGATGGACTACACTTTATGGCGAGTCTTGCCTGTATTGTGTAATTCATACTAACTATATCACTATAAAGGCATGTAGCATATATGTGGTTAAGTATTACTCCCTATGCTACAAACCCTTGCCAATAGGGGTTGTGGTGTTGGATAACCCATTGTGGTATGTTCGATGTGCTTTTCCAGAATGCCACACCCATGGTACGATACGATTATTGCCAAAGGTGGGAACCTTTCCGGTGTGGCCGATGATGTACTGGTGCCATGACTGCCGGGAGAGGGTTATCAGGGGTTTTCTGGGTGACCCATAGACGCATACAGGGACCGATAGGCTTCTATTCATGGCTAGGGTTTGCATCCTTGCATAGTCGATGGTGGTTCGAGACAAAGGATAAAACCCAATTTTTGTAGTATCCTTCCAGGCTTTTTTTATTATTAGGTGGATAATAAATAAATAACGCATCACAGTATCATGGACTATTGTTTAATTTTGGCTATCATGCATCATAAGTTTTTGGGCGAATTTTTATTGGATGGGGAACCCCACCTCACTAAGCGAGTTAGAAAGCTTAATGAAACCCCTTTTAGATGATGATGTATTTTCGTGCCTATGGCTAGTGGCTCTTTTCCTCCCCCATTTGAGTGATTGGTGGATGCAGGGGGGATTAAATTTTTTTTTTGGGGCATCTGACGCCATGAGGTGTTGGCGTATTTTGATTATGTTGATCTTGATGCATGAATATTATGTTTTAAACTTGATATATGTAAGTTTTAAAAGGGGTTTAAGCAGAATAACTTGGTTAATGATATTATATTTATCATTAGATAATTTCCCCATTTATTCCTAATGATTCCGCTATTATATTTGTTCCCCTGCTTTTAGTTGTTTGTGATGTGAGATTGTGAAATTTTAAAAGTTGCTATCGGAGATCTGGTAGGTTTATAAACGGTGACATGTCTTACTCACACTGTATTCCTAATGGTAAGTTGGGTCTTTTTGGAAATGGGGTGTGCTATAGTGTCACAGTCAAATTTTGGGATATGAATGCTAGATTAGGTAAGCGGTCTTGGGTTTCACTTTATGCCCAAGGTCCCCTGGTATCGTGTATAGGACTTTTATTTGAAGATGGATTACTTTGGGGAAAGGTCTTGCGGTGTCATGTAATTCATACTAACTATATCATTGTTACCAACCCCCTAAAACTTCCTATTTAATGTTGGTGGACACGGAGGACAAGCCCCAGTGAGTCTTGGGTTGCACCCTTTTTCCCCGAGGAAGGAAGGGTGACCCCATTTCCCCTGCCCCATCTTTGAACAATTGGAAAGGATTCGGCCCAAAAAGGGAAAAAGGTCAATTGAACCTCACACCCCTAAAACCCCTGGAAAAGGGCCCCCCTCAAAAAAAGGAGATCTCCATACAAAGTGACCAGTTCAGCCCCCGGTGAACACCATCGATGAGTGTACACCCCAGTTTTGGGTTATTTCACCATGGGACTCGAGACATCGATTGTGCCCCCAAACCCACCCAAATTGAGGGAAAAATTTTAGGGAGTTGATTAACGTGGTGGGACACCTTGAAGTGGGTCTTTAAAATTGCCAAATAGGGGAATAACCTGGTTTTGGGGGAAAACCCATTAATTCCCAAAAGCCCTTAGTGGGACTTAAGTGGCTATAAATAGGGCTCTTACCATTCATGTCTTATCCTACCAAAATAGAAAAAAAGGAAAGGAGAAAAAAAGAAAAGGAGAGCAAGGGAGGAAGGAAGGGGAAGGCTAGGGCTCCATTCTTGGGGAAAACTCACATACTCATCTCCCCACACACATAAATCTCTCTCTTTCTTTCTTTCCTTAAATTTCTTTATTGGAATTGGAACCCCCCCAAACCCCACCTACCCAACCATAAAGACTACATAATGGGAGGAGGAAATTAGAGTAAGAGACCTACATTGGCAAGGTTATTCACTCAACCTTAGGTCTAAGGACAAACCCTTTAAACCCTAACCAAAACCCTAAATGGGACTTTAGCAAATTCTCTTGACCTAACATCCTCCTAATCTTAAGTTGGAAAATGAAATTAAACCTATGTATGGTGTGAGAGTGATTTCGAGCCATTAACCACTCCATGAGCTCAACCTAAGTCTTCCCCAATTGAGCTTAACCTAGACTTTTTTTGGGGAAATTTGGTGTATCTTGAAACCCTATGTTGATCCACTCAAATTTCACTAAACCTAAGCTAAGGGGTGTGGGATGCCTACATGAAAACCAACCCTAAAATCACAAAACCCAATTTGTAAACTTACAAAAAGGGGGGGGGAGGAATGGAGTTAAAAATGCCCCACTAAAATACACATTTCCACCACCATGCACAGGCCCACCAATAGGGCTGATCTGGCAAAAACCCCGTTTTTAAACTTACGACGATTTCCGACCCCCCCGATGAAGGTAGGGACCATCCACCGATAAAAATATTGCAGGATGTGCATTCCTTTCGGATTTATCCACCGGTAAACTCACCGGCGGATGATTATCCACCGGTAATCATCCACCAGTGAAAATATTACAGGATATGCACCCCTTTTGGATTTGTCCACTGGTGAACTCACCAGCAGATGACCATCCACCGGTGAACCATTTTAAAGCTATATTTTTATCCTTTTATTTGGGCATGAGTCCTAGTGTCCCACTCATCTTTGAATAACTGAATAACCTAAAAACATTATGTATCCTAGGAGTGGAATCGAAAAGGGGCTGGGCGCGTCTTGAAACCATCAACTATCTACCGTCATCTAGAATTTTGAGGTGAGGGGATTTTGTGTGCTTTTATGGAATGCTTGTATCATAATGCATATGTGGATGAGTTTTATCATTTTGCATATTATTAATATATTATTCCATATGTAAAGTGTTGATGTGGCATGAGAATGTGGATTATGATTGTGCATGTGTGTGTATGTGTGACTGGGATGTAGGGTGGCCTATGGTGGGTGCCTATGGCACTGCATGCCCAGAGTGTGTGTGCATGTGTATGTGGAGACTATGGTGTAGGTTGGCCAACAGTTAGAGCCGATGGCACTGCATGCTTAGGGTGAGTGTGTGTGTGTGTGATTGGAGTGCATGGTGACCAATGGTTGGTGCCGACAGCATTGCATGCTCAGAGTGAGTGTGTGTATATGGTGGGGGGGGGGGTGTGTGGTTTGTGTCGTGCTTATGCGGGGTGTGTGGGGGGTGAGTGTGATTGAATTATGTTGTGGCATATTAGAATGCATTGGCTAGGATAACCACCCTGGTGCTACAACCCTTACCAATAGGGTTTACGTATTGGCTAATCCTCTCGTTCGACGGTCCGTGGTTGGGAATAATTTTTGGTGACTGAGGTGCGTAGATGTCAATGTCGTGACAGACCCTCATGCGATGTTTGATTCAGTGACGGGTATACACTATATGCAATGTTGGATTCAATATAGTGGTATTATGGGAAGGTTATTAATAGGGGTTTTTGGGTAAAAGTGGTTCAAAACGACCGCTCGACTCCTAGCTTGTATCCAGGGGGAATAATGGTACATTCATTTTTGGGGATAACACCTATTTTGTAGCACTTATACCGGACTTAGAAATTATTGCTTATTGCTTGATAATAAATGGATCATGTCATTGCATTCATATTGATGTGGGGGCATGAATATTTATACTATTTCATTTCTTGGATTGTTGTTTTTGTGTGTTACCCCCCCTTGGGCCGTGGAAGCTCACCCTCATTTTCCCTTTTTAGATGTTGATTCGGGAAACCCTTTTGGGGAAATTCGATCGGGGGTTTCCGGTCTCCATGGGGTGACCTCCGGGGGGAGGGAGATGAGGATGGGAGTATCATCTTCTATTTTGATTCTTTTTAAAAATGTAGCCCTATGGGGGCATAATTATAATTATGATCCATATGTGAAAACATTCTTTTTGTGTAAATATGGTAAATATTAATAGAAATCACTAGTTGATATATTTTGTTTATATTATAAGTATGTGATTTTAGAACTCATTTCATAATCTTTTGAACTTAAAAAACTTTCATCGGGGTCTGGATGTATTGTGGATATTTTTTGGCGTCCCTTGGGTAGTTTTGGTGGGGAGGGGGTGACAATGAGTGGTATAGGGGATACTTTGCTTTAAGTCATAAACTTATGAAATGTTAGGATTACTGGTGATTAGGTTATAAATAAAAGCTTAAATATAAGTACATAAATCATAGTTCACACATAGGAAACAAGTTGAAGATAGAAGCCGATAACACTGATAATTTCATTAATGACAAATTCAACTTATAACTTTGAGAGAGGAGAATACAAGACTTAACTAGAAGCAAATTACACAGACAATAGCTACCTGCTGAATAACTCTCAAGTTTATAACACTAATGACATAAATAAAACATAAGAGGATCACAATCCTAAGAACAAGACTAAAAGATAGGAGGACCTAGGAAAAACTACTGTTGGGGTGGATCACTGGGTGCTACCAAAGAAAGTAAAGTAGTATCTACCAGCACAGTAAGTGTCCCCCCCCTGGTCCATACCTCCAGATGACTAACCCCATCATCA
>CM040962.1:27832746-27869283 GCA_022985045.1 Macadamia tetraphylla | reverse complement strand
GAGAAAATCGAGGGGGATAGTTATTAGTGGAAAAAATTAGGTAAATTTTTTTCTAGGATGTGGGAGAGAAAATTAGAAGAAGTCATGCGGGTCGATGAGAGAGACTGCCAAGAGAGGGAGATTTAAAAAGGTTTTTGGGTAGAGAGAGAAAAATCGACCCCGGGGAAATTTTTTTGAGAGATAAGGGGGAAAATTTTTTTTTGGGGCTCATAAAAGGGGATCGAGGTGAGAAAATGGGGGGCCCGGGTAGAAATTTTAAATTGGGGAGAAAATCAGAAAATTTTTTCTAGGTCAGTAAGGGGGAAAAAATCAATTCCCGGGGGTAGTTACTAGTTGGAGAGGAAATGAGAAGTTTTTTAGGTTATTTGGGAAAAAGATCTAGAAACGAGAAAATTCAAAAAAGGGGTTTGGGGGGGAGATGATAAATTAGGGGCTATAATAGTTAGTGGAGAGAAAATCGGATTTTTTTGGGTTTTTGCAAGAGGGAGAGAAAACGGGGTGAGATTTTTTGGGGGGAGAAAATTGAGAGAAGTCATTAGGGTGGGGTGGGGAGAGACCGAGAGAGAGAAAACGAGAAAGGGGTTGGGAGACGGAAGGAGAGTAAAATGTAGGCTTGGGATAGTTATTAAGGGGGAAAAAAATTTGGGAAATTTTTTTTTTGGCCCGGGGAAAAGAGATTGATGGGGAGAGAAAGCCAAAAGTAATACTAGTTCGGGAAGAAAAATTAAAAAAGGGTTTTAAAAAATGGAGAAAATTGGGGCGGGAAATTATTTGGGGGGGGAAAATAGGAAAATTTATTTTGGGGGGTGATAAAAAAGAGGGGGAGAAAATGGGGGGAATTTTTCTAGGTCATACGAAAGGAGAGAAAATCGATAATTGAGATAGGTATTAGTTGGATGAAATTGAAGAAGTCTTTTAGGTCATGCAAGAGATTGAGAGAATAAAGAGAGATTCGGGAAAAGGGGGGGGGAGAGTAGAGAAAAATTTTTGATATACTAGGTAGAGAGAAAATCAGAGAATTTTGCTTGGTCACGAGAAAAACGGGGACGAAAATCCGGTCCTGGGGTAGTTACCCTGAAGAAAAAATTTTGGGGAATTTTACTAGGTCATCGAGGGTTGAGATAGTTATTAATAGGAGAGAAAATGGGGAAAAATCATGCTGGGTTTTTGGGGAAAGAGAGAGAAGTGAGGAGATTTAAAAGGGGGGTTTGGGTAGAAAAGGGAAAAAACATCGTGAGAAAATCGGGGGCTGAAATATTTAAAATGGGAGAGAAAATTTAAATAATTATTGCAAGTCGGTATGAGATATCGAGGGGGAGCTAAAATTGGCAGGGGGTAGAAATTAGGGAGAAAATAGAATATTTTGTTAGGTCGGGGAGAAAGAAAATCATGGATCGGGGCCCCCATTGGGGGATAAAATCAGAGAAGTGATGCTAGCTAGTAAGAGAGAGATTCGGGGAAAAAAGGGGGGGGTAGAGAAGGAGAGAAAATCAAGTGCTTGATAGTTATTAGGGGGGAAAAGTGAGAATTTTTCAAAAAGATGGAAAGGGGGGGAAAATCAGAGAAGTCATGAAAGGGCGGTAGAGAGACGGGGGATAGATATTCAAAAAAAGGGGGGGGTTTTTAAGGAGAGAGAAAATTAGGGCCTGCAATAGTTATTAGGGAGAGAAATTAAAAAATTTTTTTTGGTCGGAAAAAAGATCGATGGAGAGAGAAAATCAAAAAATTTTTGCTTTTGGGGGAGAAGGAGAGAAAATTGGGGGGGGTAGTTTTTAAAGGGAGGTCGAGAGGAGTCATGCTAGGTCGCAAGAGAGATTTTGGGGGGGGAGAGATTTGAGAAAGGGTCGGGGAAAAGGAGAGAAGTTGGGGTATAGGAAATTTTTGGTAGAGAAAATTGGGGGAATTTTTCAAGTCGGGGAAAAGAGATCGATGGAGTGAGAAAATTGGGGGAATTTTTTTAGGCTGAAGAAGGAAAAAAGGGTGGGAAATTAGGGGGGAAAAAAAGAGAAGCCCGAGGTTTTGAAGAAATAAAAGGGGGCTTTAAAAAAGGAGAGAAAATCGGGGGGATAATTATTTAAAAAAAATGGGGAAATTTTTTTCCTGGAGGAGGGGGGAAAATCAAAAGAACTTTTTCTAGGCATGAAAGGGGGAAAAAGGGGTTTTTTTAAAAGTTTTAGAGAAAAAGAAAATTTTAGAGAATGGGATAAAGAGATTTAAAAAGGGCGGGAGAGGGCAGAGAAATCGCGGGATAATATTATGGGGAAAAATCAAAAATTTTCTAGGTTCTAAAAAAAAAGGGGGGGGGGGAAAAAATGGCAGGATATTTTTTTTGGGGGAAAATAGAATTTTACCAAGTCATGAAGAGAGGGAGAAAAATTGGGGGGGTAGTTACAATTGAGGGAATTTGAGAAATCATATTGGTCGGGGGAGAGATCAGAGAAGTGAGGGGATTAAAAAGGGGTCCGGGGGGGAAAGAATTGAGAGAATTTTTGCTAGTCATGCAAAAGAGATCGAGGGAGAGAGAAAATCGGCTCCGGGGATAGATATTGGTAGGAGAGAAAGTCGAGAGAAATTTTGTTAGGTCGTGTGAGAGAAAGACAACCAGGGACTCGGGCAGTTATTAGTAGGAGGTAAAATCGAGAGAAGTCAAGCTTGGTCATATGAGAGAGATTAGGAGAAGAAAGGGATTTGAAAAAGGGTCAGGGTAGAGAAGGAGAGAGACTTGGGAGAATTTTTGCAAGTCATACAAGAGCGATAGAGGGAGAGATAATCAGCTCCTGCGATAGATATTAGTGGGAGAGCAAATCGAGAGAAATTTTGTTGGGCCCGCAGTGAAAGGAAACTAGGGATTCGGGAATTTATTTTGTGTAAATAAAATCCAGAGTAACAATGGGGAGATTGGGGGAAGAGAGAGATTTAAAAAGCCCCGGGGTAGAAAGGAGAGAGAAAATCAAGTTTTGGGGATAGTTATAAGTCAAAAAAATCGGAGAATTTTTCGGTCATGAGGAGAGAAAATCAGAGAAGCATGCTAGGTAAATAAATTTATCAAGAGAAGAGGGGAGATTAAAAAAAAGGGGGGGGAGAGGAGACAAAATTGGGCCTTGATAGTTACTATTTAGAAAATAATAGGAGAATTTTTTTTTGGTCGCCGAGAGACGAGGGGGGGAAAATCGGGGCCGGGTAGTAATTAATGGGAGACAAAATCGGGGAATATTTCTAGGGGGTGGAAAGGGATAGAAAATCAATGGCAAGCATTTTTTAAGAGAAAATAAGAAGTCTTTTTAGGTCATGTGAAAGAGACGGGGGAAAAAAAGATTCAAGAAAGGGGGTGTAGAGGACAAATTAGGGGGCGGAAAAAGGGGGGGAAAATCAGAATTTTTGCTAGGTTTTAAGAGGGAGAGAAAATCGGGGTTGAGATTGTTATTAGTGAGAGATAAAATCGAGAGAAGCCCCCCTGGGCCCCAGAGTGATCGGGGAAAGAAGAAAATTTTAGAAAGGATTGGGGGAGAGTAGGAAAGAAAAAATAAGGGTTTTGGGGTAGTTATTAGTGGTAGAAAAAATCAGAGAATGTTTTCAGGTCTTGAAAAAAGATCGATGGAGAGAGAAAAGTGGAGAGTTTTTGCTAGGACAGGGAGAACCGGCTGGGGAAAATTTTTTGGGTGAGAGAAATTAGGAGATGTCATGTTAGGTCGGTAAAAGAGACTATAAAAGGGTCGATAGTAAAAAGGAGAAAAATTTTGGGGGGGGATAATTATTAGAGGGAGAAAAAATGGGACAATTTTTTTTGGGGGCCCTGAGAGAGAACGGGGGGAGAAAATCGAGAAAAATTTTTTTAGGTCATGCGACCGGGAGAGAAAATTGGGGCTTTTATAGGTATTTGTTAGAGAAAATGAGAAGTCACAGAGAGACGGGGATGAAGAGATTTGAAAAAAAAGGGGGTAGGGGAGAGAGAAATCGAGCATGGATAACTAAGGGGAGAAAATCAGTGAATTTTTGGTTGGGCAAAAGAGATCAAAGGAGAGAAAATCAGGCCCCGATAATTTTTATTGGGGGAGAAAATCGAGAATTTTGTTACATCATGCAAGAGGGGGAGAGAAAATTGGGGTTTATTAAAAGTAAGAGAAAATTGGGACAAGTAATGCTTGGTGGGGAAAAAAAGATCGTGAGAAGTGAGTGAGTTCCCAAAAGGGGTTTGGGAAAGAAGGAGAGAAATTTTGGGAAAATTTTTGCTAGTCAAACAAGAGAGAGAGGAGGGGAAAATTGGGGGCCCCAGAAAGATATTAGTGGGAGAAAAAAATCGAGAAAATTTTTTTCTTTGCGGGGGAGAAAGATAACTAGGGATTCGGCAGTTATTAGTGGGAGATATAATCAGAGAAGTCATTTTGGGAAAAAAGAGATTGGGAGAAGAGAGAGATTTGGGAAAGGGGCAAGGTAGAAAAGGAGAGAGAAAAAGTGATGGGAAAGATTAGGGGAAAAAACGGGGAAATTTTTTTGCTGGGGCTTTTGGAGAGAAACTCAGAGAAATCTGCTAGATCAAAAGAAAGATCAAGAGAAAAAGGGAGATTAAAAAAATTAAAAGAAGGAGAGTGAAATTTTTCTAGGTTAGTTATTATTTAGAGAGATAAGGGGGGAATTTTTTCTCATGCGAGAGAGATCAAGGATGAGAAATCGGGTGCTGGGATAGAAAAGGGGGGGAGAAAATCAAAAAATTTTTTTTAGGTTGTGTAATGGGGGGAAAATCAAGGGGGGATAGTTCAAAATTGCAGAGGAAAAGAAAATCCTACTAGGTCATAAAAGAGATAGAGAGA
This sequence comes from Macadamia tetraphylla, assembly GCA_022985045.1. Taxonomy (NCBI): domain Eukaryota; kingdom Viridiplantae; phylum Streptophyta; class Magnoliopsida; order Proteales; family Proteaceae; genus Macadamia; species Macadamia tetraphylla. The sequence continues at coordinate 27,864,475 of CM040962.1, read as the reverse complement.
AAGAGAGAGATTCAAAAAAGGGTTTTAAATGTAGAGGATAAATTGGGAGTTGGATAGTTAGGGGGTAGAAAATCATGAAAATTTTTAAAATTGTGTAAGGGGGAAAAAATTTGGGGGTAGAGGGAAATTGGGGGGAGAAAATCAAAAAAGTCATATTGGGCGGGGGAGAGATCAAGAGAAGAGAGATAGAATTGAGAAAGGGGTTGGGGTAGAGAAGGAAAGAGAAAATCATGGGTTGGGATAGTTTAAAGGGGGGAGAAAATAGTGAGAATGTTTTCAGATCAAAAAGAGATCGATGGAGAGAAAATCAGAGAATTTTTAAGGTCATATGAGGGGGAGAAAACAGGCAAGGATAATTATTAGGGAGAGAAAATCAGAGAAGTCATGCTAGGTTGTTGATAGAGATTCCCAAAAAGGGGCGATAGTAAAGAAGCAGAGAAAATCGGGGGCTAGGATAATTATTAGTGGAAGAGAAAATGGGATAACTTTTTTTTAGGCCGTGAAAGAGATCGAAGGAGAGAAAATTGGGAGAACTTTTGCTAGGTCGTGCTATAGGTATTAGTTGGAGAAAAAAATGAGAAGTCAAGCGAGAGAGAAAGAGAGATAGAAGAGATTCGAGAAAAGGTTGGGGGTAGAGGATAAAGAAATCGGAGCAGGGATAACTATTATTGGGCAAGAAAATTAGGAGAATTTTTGCTAGGTTGGGTAAAAGAAGAGATCATGGGAGAGAGAAAATCGTGTCTTAGGATAGTTATTACTTGGAGAGAAAATCAAGAGATTTTGCTAAGTCATGCGAGAGAGGGAGAGAAAATTAGTGGTGGGGATAGTTATTAATGTTACCCATGCCCCGATTTTTTTTAATTTGAACTGCTATAGGTTTTGGGCCAAGATCGGGAACGGTTTTGGGGTTCGCCACCCTTTTTCCAAAAAGGGGGGAGATGACCCCAAGTGTTTGCATCAGGCTGCCTAATCGGAGGGGATTCATTTTGATCCCAAATGGTAAGTGACCCACCTCACACATAAATCCCAAAAAACCTCCGGGTTCGAAGACCCCCGCACCCCAGGGCAACTACCTGCAGAAAGGGTGGACAACAACAAAAAGTTGTCTTGTCCAGGAAACAAGTCATAGGAAACATTGGGGTGCCTCAGAAAATGTTTTCGTGAACCAAATAGGAAAATCAAGGTTTCATGCCCAGGGTCCCGCCACTCACATTGAAACCGATGATCCCAAATCATCCTCCACATATTCCCCAAAAGTGAGCACATTTGGACCTAAGTGGTATGGTTCTTTTTCCCCAAAAATTGTATTAACCAGATGTCCGGATAGGGTTCAACCAATGGGGGCCCCAAAAGGGCCACTTAACTCATAAGTTAGAAATGAAGAATTCATTTTCTTTTTTTTTCCCAAAAAATAAGAGAAGAGAGGAAAAGGGAAAAAAGAGGAAGAAGAAGAAGAAGACAAAGAAGGGGGAAAGGGTTTTTCAAAAAAGGGCCCCGCCTTTTTTGCCAAATCGCCAAAAAAGTACAACCTCCCATACAACCCCTCTTTATTTTGACCCCGATTTAAGCTAGTTTAGATGGAATCTTAGTGTACAAACCGTGGAGGTCGGGGGAAGCATATTCTACCCCCCAAGTTTGTCAAGCTCAAACCAAGCCCGATGAGCCCCAAAAAAGATTGGCCAAAAAACCACCTAGGGGGTTTGATCTTCGATCGACGATTTTCCAAATGGCTGGTGGAATTGGGATTTTGTTGGCTTAGAATGATGCTAGAACATTCCCACAAACTCCACCCCAAAAAATTTTGATGATGGGCCCGAAATCGAAAGTCCCAACTCAAGTTGGGGCCAGACTATCACAAGAAACAAGCCCCGTAAACACTGGGGGCCACTACCGTGGTTGTTTTCGTGAACCACAGAGGCTAATGAGCCTTGTCACCACCGGGGAAAAATAATCTATTTCCGTGGAAAAAATTTTGTTTTTGGGGTTGTTTTTTTGGGACATTATCACACCGGGACACCTTGTTCCTTTGGGGTGACCCAAGTGGGCCTCTCCCGATCAAGAGAAGTCAATGAGATTCGAGAAAGGGGTTAGGGGTAGAGAAGGAGAGAGAATTGGGAGAATTTTTGCAAGTCATACAAGAGAGATTGAGGGAGAGAAAATCAGCTCCTGCGATAGATATTAGTGGGGGAGAAAATCGAGAGAAATTTTGTTAAGTCGTCTGAGAGAAAGAAAACCAGGGATTTGGACAGTTATTAGTGGGAGATAAAATTGAGAGAAGTCATGCTAGGTCATATAAGAGAGATCAGGAGAATAGAGAGATTTGAGAAAGGGGTTAGTGGTAGAGAAGGAGAGAGAAAATCAAGCATTGAGATAGTTATTAGAGGGAAAAAATAGAGAATTTTTGCTAGGTCATGCAGGAGAGAAAATCAGGAGAAGTCATGCTAGGTCGCATGAGAGAGATTAAGAGAAGAGAGGGAGATTTAAAAAGATGTTTGTGTAGGGAAGGAGAGAGAAAATCAGGCCTAGGATAGTTTCTATTTGGAGAGATAATGGGAGAATTTTTTCTAGGTCGTCGTCCGAGAGAGATCAAGGGTGAGAAAATCGGGTGCTGGGATAGTAATTAGTTGAAGAGAAAATCAGGAGAATTTTTGCTAGGTCGTGTAAGAGGGAGAGAAAATCAATAGTTGGGACAGTTACTAGTTGGAGAGGAAATGAGAAGTCTTGCTAGGTTGTGTGAAAGAGATCGAGAGAACAAAGAGATTCAAGAAAACTTTGGGTGGTGGAGAATAAATTGGGAGTTGTGATAGTTAGTGGGAGAGAAAATCGGGATAATTTTTGCTAGGTTGTGCAAGAGGGAGAGAAAATCGGGGGTTGAGATGGTTATTAGTGAGAGAGAACATAGGGAGAAGTCATGATGGGTTATACGAGAGATTGAGTAGAGAGAATCGAGAAAGGGGTTGGGAGTACGGAAGGAGAGTAAAATTTTGGGCTTAGGATAGTTATTAGTGGGAGAGAAAATCGGGAGAATTTTTTATTAGTCATGCGAGAGAGATTGGTGGAAAGAGAAAATCGAGGGAAGTAATGCTAGGTCGTGCAAGAGAGATTTGAGAAAAGGGTTGGGGATAAAGATGGAGAAAAATCTAACTGGGATAGTTTTTAGTGGGAGGGATAATAGGAGAATTTATTTTAGTCCGTTATAGAGATAGAGGGAGAGAAAATCGGGAAAATTTTGGGTAGGTCATACGATGAGGATAGAAAATCGAGGTTGAGATAGGTATTAGTTGGATAGAAAATGTGGAGAAGTCATGTTAGGTCATGTGAGAGATCGAGAGAATAAAGAGAGATTCGAGAAAGGGTTGGGGTAGAGTAGAGAGAAATTGGGGGCTATGATAGCTAATCGTTGGAGAGAAAATCAGGAGAATTTTTGCTTGTTCATGTAAGAGAGATCGAGTGACAGAGAATTGGGTCCTAGGATAGTTATCAGTTGGAGAGAAAATCTGAAGAATTTTACTAGGTCATAAAAGAGAATCGAGGGTTGAGATAGTTAATAATGGGAGAGAAAATCAGGAGAAGTCATGCTAGGTCGTGCAAGAGATCGAGAGGTGTGAGATTTGAGAAAGGGGTTTGGGTAGAGAAGGAAAGAACATCATGAGAAAATCGGGGGCTAAAATAGTTATTAGTGGGAGAGAAAATTTGAAGAATTATTACAAGTCGTGCAGGAGATATCGCGAGAGAGAGAAAATCGGCTACAGGGATAGAAATTAGTGGGAGTTCTCTATATTTTGTTAGGTTGGGTGAGAGAAAGAAAATCATAGACTCGGGCAGTTATTAGTGAGAGTTAAAATCGAGCGAAGTGATGCTAGGTAATAAGAGAGAGATTCGAGAAAGTGGTTGGGGGTAGAAAAGGAGAGAGAAAATTAAGTGCTTGTATAGTTATTAGTGGGAGAAAAAGTCGGGAGAATTTTTGCTAAGTCATACAAGAGGGAGAGAAAATCAGGAGAAGTCATGCTAGGTCGTATGAGAGAGATCGAGAGAAGATGGTGTTTCAAGAAAGGTGTTGGGGTTGAGAAGGAGAGAGAAAATTAGGGCATGTAATAGTTATTAGTGGGAGAGAAATCAGGAGAATTTTTTATTGGTCGTGCAAAAGAGATCGATGGAGAGAGAAAATTAGAAGAATTTTAGCTAGCATGTGTGAGAGGGAGAGAAAATCGGGGCTAGGTAGTTATTAATAGGAGCGAAAATCATGAGGAGTCACGCAAGGTCGTGCAAGAGAGATCGAGAGGGGAGTGATTCAAGAAAGGGGTCGGGGTAATAAAGGAGAGAAAGTTGGGGTCTGGGATAGTTATTATTGGGAGAGAAAATTGGAGAATTTTTTTTAGGTCGTGCGAGAATGATCAAGGGTGAGAAAATCGGGTGCTGGGTAGTTATTAGTGGGAGAGAAAATTGGGGGAGTTTTTTCTAGGTCATACGAGAGGGAGAGAAAATCGAGGGCTAGGATAGTTATTAGTTGCAGAGAAAATGGGGAGAGGTCATGCTAGGTCATGTGAGAGAGATTGAGAGCAAAGAGAGATTCGAGAAAGATTTGGGGGTAGAGGAAAGAAATCGAAGGTTGGGCTAGTTATTAATGGGAGAGAAAATTGGGAGATTCTTTAGCAGGTCATACAACAGAGATCGAAGGAGAGAAAATTGAGTGCTGGGATAGTTATTAGTGGAGATAAAATCGGGAGAATTTTTTCTAGGTCATATGAGAGAAGGAGAGAAAATCGGTGGTTGTGAAAATTGGGAGAAGTCATGCTATGTCGTGCAAGAGAGATCGAGAGAAGAGAGGTAAATTTGAGAAAGGCATTGGTGATAGAGAAGGAGAGAAATTCACGGGCTGGGATAGTTGAGATACCCTATATCAAAATTTATTTGCATACCTCGGGTGTCGGCATATAGTAGGCACTAAGGGCAGCTGGGCTGCCTTAGTTGGCCAGTGAAGGTTGCACAGTGGCCATACCAATTGCTTGTGCACTGGACAAACAATGAAGAAATTAGGCCAAAATGGTGAAATGTAGGTCATACACATGTCTGACCTCTGGCCATGTGGTTGGAACTACTGGGTGAACAGTTTTATTGTCACCGGTAGACCACTGGCCAGCCAGTGAGACCTGCTGGTGGTTTTGTCTGCAGCCCAAACTTCATTATGTCGCTGTGGGTCCCATATCTTTGTGGGCATATCTCGGCCAATTATATGAGTTGAAAGGGCATCCAACACTGGTCATGTGGCACCCAACATGCAGATGATCAAGTAGGCCCACATGCCAGCATTGGTGCTTAATTCAGTTTTAAAAATGGGCCCTTACAGCCAAACAAGCCCTAATGGTTATGCCCAGCCATTATATAAACCCATTTACTCTCATTTTCTCTCATTTCTCAGAAACTCAATTCGTTTGGGGTAAGAGGAGAAGAAAGAGAGGAGGAGAAGAAGAAGAAGATAAAAGGAAGAAGGGGGTTGCTTGGGTTGTGGATGTAGGGCTGCATGCAGCTGATCCTTGCTGTTGCTGCTGCCCCTACTGTAGCATGCAAGCTGCGAATGTTGCTGTCCCGGTGATGATGCTATATCTGCTACTGCACACTGCATGCTACCCCTGCTGCCTCTGCTGCACACGCTGGCTGCTGCCTCTCATGTTGCTGCTACATGCCAGCTGAAGGAAGTACATGGAGCTGTTGTCCAAGCATAGAGCAAGCTACTCAAGAGTGCAAGCTGTTGTCCAAGTTGGGAGAATTACTGCTGCTACCTTTCCTACTGCTGTACCTGCTAAATTAAGGTAAAAATCCTACTTCCTAATTGCTGCACAATAGGGTAAGCAAAAAATAATTTCAGCAAGGTTTCCCAATACACCATCCAGAACAGGGAGGAACCTTGGACTGCATGCCCGGGATTTGGCAGGGAATCAGTCACAGGGACTGTGTAAATTATATTAGCTTAATGTACTATGTTAATTTGGGTTGGAGTTAAGTTAATATGATCGCTGTAGCCTCTTTCAGTCAAAATTGGGCTGAATAGGTGGGTAAGTAACCCCAGGGATAGGGAATTTACACTGTAAGCCTAGGATTCGGGCAAATTCAGTCACAGGAATTGAAACTAAGCATGATGGTATACTGTTGATGTATTAAATGGGATTTGCACAGGTCCCATGTTGTCCCTGTGTGCCCTATAGCTGAATGGATGTGCAGTTAGTCACCCAGGACTTGAATTGTGTTTAATGTCTAATATGCAAGTAGTCTAAGTAATATATGCTTGCTGTCCTCACTATAGGGCTGTGTTCAGATTGGGGAAAATGTCCCTGCAGCCCCTATAGCTGAGTGTTGGGTTGGACACGGGGAATCCCATGTTTCTGTGCTGGAAACCCAATTATAGGAGATGGGTTGGTGTTGTGGGTTGTTGTCCATACATCTGGGACAGTGCATAGGCCTGCAACAATCCCTGTAATCCCTTGTAAATAGGTGTCAGACCTCATTTCAAGAATGTTCTTGTCCAGGGTTGAAAACCCAGCTGCTGGGATAGAGCTTAAATAATGTAATTATAAATTGAATATTGATAGCATGATAAGCCTGTGCCTGGAGATAGGTACGTGTTTGTACTTTATTCCTATGGATGATCATAGTCTAAAATAGACTTGGTATGATGAGGGGAATTCTATTTCAGAGCTGGGATCACCATCCCAGAACTGAGATAGAAGGATGGAGTAATTCAGAGACCGACCTTCATCTCTGACTCACTTCAGCACCTCAAAAGCTGGGGAAATCATAAGTATGGGCTGATCAAGGGTACAGGCTTCTATCTAAGGTTTTAGAGACCTAATTATGTGGTTACCTATATTGAAGAACCCAAAGTAGTAGGTCTCCTATGTTAGAATGTATGTAATAGGGGTACTTTTGGAACTATCTTATGTTAAGTTGTCCTTTTATGTATTTTCTATTATTTCTCTTTCACCTCCCTTAGGGAGGTCTATGTAATATTCCTAAGACTTGTTTGAACTTAATATATATGGGAAAGGGCAAGAAGCCTCCCTAATGTTTTGCACTCATTTCCTTTTCCTTCTTTCAACTTCTCTCCTTCTTCCTACTCTCTTCCCTCTTCTTCCCTCATCTGTTACCCTAGTCTTCCTTATTTGTAACTTGGTATCAAACATTGTGCAAGGGATTGAGAGAACAGAGAGAGATTCGAGACAGGGTTGGGGGTAGACGAGAGAGAAATCGGGGTTGGGATGACTATTAGTGGGAAAGAAAATCAGGAGAATTTTTGCTAGATTGTGCGAAAGAGATCAAAGGAGAGAGAAAATCGGGTCATAGGATAGTTATTAGTTGGAGAGAAAATTAGGAGAATTTTGCTAAGTCATGCAAGAGAGGGAGAGAAAATCAGGGGTTGGGATAGTTATTAATGTGAGAGAAAATTGGGACAAGTCATGCTAGATCGTGTGAGAGATCAAGAGAAGTGAGTGAGATTCAAGAAAGGGGTTGGGGGTAGAGAATGAGAGAAAATGAGGGCATGGAATAGTTATTAGTGGGAGAGAAAATCGGGAGAATCTTTGCTAGCTTGTCCTAAAGGGAGAGAAAATCAGTGGCTGTGATAGTTATTAGTTGGAGAGGAAATGGGGAGAACTTATGCTTTGTCATACAAGAGAGATCAAGAGAATAGAGAGAGATTCGAGAAAGGGTTTGGTGTAAAGGATAAATCGAGAGCTGGGATAGTTAATAGTGGGAGAGAAAATTAAGAGATTTTCCACTAGGTTGTGAGAGAGAGATCGAGGGAGAGAGAATTAGGAAAAAATTTTCTAGTTCATGCGAGAAAGGGAGAGAAAATCGGGGGTTGGGATAGTTATTAATGGGAAAGGAAATCGGGAGAAGTCATACTTGGTTTGGTGTGAGAGATTGAGAGAATAGAGAGACAGAGAGAAAAAGGAGTTGGTGGTAGAGAAGGAGAGGGAAACTCCTATCATAATTCAGCCAGGCTATCTGCCCATTATAGCACTCTTATATTGGATCTCATAAGGAAGAGGCTCCAACTCTGGAAAGGGAAACTCTTATCCTTTGCGGGCCATCTTGAGCTCAATCAGATCTGTGCTCTAAGCCTCTTACATATATTGGTTCAGTATATATGGGCTCCCGGAATCCATCATTACAAAGCTTGAGTCCATGTTTATAGCTTTTCTATAGAAAGGTAGTGAGTGCCTTCAGCCCATTAGTTGGTCAAGAGTCTATCTCCCAAAATCTAAGGGAGATCTGGGGTTAAGAAGGAAAAAGGATGTTAATTTCATAGGTACTATAAAGCTTGCTTGGAGAGTTATCTCCAAACAGAAGAGTATATGGGTTGACTCCTTTTGGACAGTGAAGATGCCTGGGGATGCTTCTTGGGTTTGGGGGAAGATCTTGGATACCCGCCTCCAAATCTCCTCAGCTATATCCACAAAAATTAGAGATGTTACTTCCACTCTTCTCTGGCTTGATCCCTGACACCCAAATGGAATCCTCTATCACTCCATTTCGGCTAGAAGCATCTATAGTTCTGGTCTATCTAAGTATGCTCTTGTGGCCGATATTATTTCTTCCTAGAGATGGTCTCCCCCAAGTCAAGCTACAACCCAGCATGCCACCATTTGGAACTCCCTTCCCCCCCATCTAAGCATCCCAGAGGAAGGATTCTATCACTTAGTTGCCGGCTACATCAAAGTTGTTCTCCTTTAGATCTTCCTGGGATTTCATCAAGACCCGAAGCCCAGTCATCCCTTGGCACAGGCTCATATGGTTCCCCCACCGCATCCCTAGGCAGAGCTTCACGGCATGGATAGTCTTCAACAATGCCTTGCCCATGAAACCTTTCCTCATTCACAGAGGTTACCCTGTACACCCCATGTGCATTCTATATGGTAACGAGCTGGAAGATATTGACCACCTTTTCTTCACTTGCCCTATCTCCATCTCCATCCGGAAATTTGTTCTCTCCAAATGCTAGCCTTTTAATAGAAGAATTCTTCCTCTGCAACGGGAGTGGATTTGGGTGGATATTACATTTCAAGGTAAATCAATATGTGACCCAGTGGGAAAGCTCGCTTTCTGTGCCACAATAAACTAGATTTTGATGTAGAAATGGACCTCCAATTCTAGCTCCTTGGATAAGATTTGGGGCTCCATCTCCTTTGATGTCAAGGCAAAAGTCTCTCAGATCTCTACCACTTATACCCCCCCACCCCTAGAAATTGTCATATTGTAAACCGAGGCTGCCTAGCTTCCTCATCAGGAGTGGCCCTCATCTTTGAGTTTTATTAACTCTTTTCCTCCCCCTCTTAATTGGGGTTGTATATTTTCTCTTTTCCTCTTAGCAATGAAATTATTTATTCATAAAAAAAGAAGAGGAGAGAAATTCAGAGGCTAGGCTAGTTATTAGTGGGAAAAAATCTGGTGATTTTTTGCTAGGTCATACGAGAGAAAGAGTAAATCAAGTGCTAGATGGTTATTAGTGGGAGAGAAAATTGAGAGAAGTCATGCTAGGTTATGCGAGAGAGATCGAGACAAGAGAGATAAAATTGAGAAAGGGGTTGGGGGTAGAGAAGGAAAGAGAAAATCGAGGGTTGGGATAGTTATTAGTGGGAGAGAAAATCCGGAGAATGTTTTCAAGGTCAAGCAAAAGATATCGATGGAGAGAGAAAATCAGAAGAAATTTTGCTAGGTCATTAGAGAGGGAAAAAATCCAGGGCTAGGATAATTATTAGTGGGATAACTATTAGTTAGAGCGAAGATCAGGATAATTTTTACTAGGTTGGCCAAAAGAAATCATGGGAGAGAGAAAATCGGGTCCTAGGATAGTTATTACTTGGAGAGAAAATTGGAAGAATTTTTCTAAGTTATGCAAGAGGGGGAGAGAAAATTGGGGGTTGGGATAGTTATTAATGTGAGAGAAAATTGGGACAAGTAATGCTTGGTCATGCGAGAGATCAGGAGAAGTGAGTGAGATTCGAAAAAGGGGTTGGGGGTAAAGAAGGAGAGAGAATTGAGAGAATTTTTACAAGTCATACAAGAGAGATCAAGGGAGAGAGGAGAGAGAAAATCGGCTCCTGGGATCGATATTAGTGGGAGAGAAAATTGGGAGAAATTTTATTAGGTCATACAAGATAAAGAGAACCAGGGATTCAGGTAGTTATTAGTGGGAGATAAAATCGAGAGAAGTAATACCAGGTCATATGAGAGATTGGAAGAAGAGAGAGATTTGAGAAAAGGGTCAGGGGTAAAGAAGGAGAGAGAAAATTGAGTGTTGGGATTGTTATTAGTGGGAAAAAAATCAAGAGTATTTTAGCTAAGTCCTACAGGAAAGAAAATCAAGAGAAGTCATGCTAGGTCGTATGAGAGAGATCAAGAGAAGAGAGGGAGATTCAACAAAGGTATTGGGGTAGAGAAGGAGAGGGAAAATTGTTCCTGGGATAGTTACTATTTGGAGAGATAATGGGAGAAATTTTTCCAAGTCATGTGAGAGACATCAAGGGTGAGAAAATCGAGTGCTGGGATAGTAATTAGTGGGAGAGAAAATTGGGAGAATTTTTACTAGGTCGTGTAAGAGGGAGAGAAAATCAATGGCTGAGACAATTACTAGTTGGAGAGAAAATGAGAAGTCTTGCTAGGTCATGTGAAAGAGATCGAGAGAATAAGATTCAAGAAAGGGTTTGGGGGTAGAGGATAAATTTGGAATTGTGACAGTTAGTGGGAGAGAAAATCAGGATAAATTTTACTAGGTTGTGCAAGAGGGAGAGAAAATTGGGGGTTGAGATGGTTATTAGTGGGAGAGAAAATCAAGAGAAGTCATACTGGGTCGTGGGAGCAAGATCGAGAGAAGAGAGAGAATTGAGAAAAGGGTTGGGGGTAGAGAAGGAAAGAGAAAATCGGGGGTTGGGATAGTTTTTAACGTGAGAGAAAATTAGGACAAGTCATGATAGATCGTGTGAGAGATCGAGAGAAGTGAGTGAGATTCAAGAAAGGGGTCAGGGTAGGGAAGGAGAGAAAATCAGGGCCTAAAATAGTTATTAGTGGGAGAGAAAATTGGGAGAATCTTTGCTAGCTCGTCCTAAAGGGAGAGAAAATCGATGGCTGGGATAGTTATTGGTTTGAGAGGAAATAGGAGAATTAATGTTAGGTCATGCGAGAGAGATCAAGAGAACAGAGAGAGATTCGAGAAAGGGTTAGGGGTAGAGGATAAATTGGGAGCTCAGATAGTTAATAGTGGGAGAGAAAATTGAGAGATTTTTTGCTAGGTCGTGCGAGAGAGATTGAGGGAGAGGGAATTGGGAATTGTGAAATTTTTTTTTTAGGTTGTGCGAGAGAGGGAGAGAAAATCGGGGTTGGGCTAGTTATTAATGGGAAAGGAAATCGGGAGAAGTTATACTTTTTTGGGCAAGAGAGATTGAGAGAACATAAAGACAGATTAGAGAAAGGAGTTGGTGCTAGAGAATAAAAGAGAAATTCGGGGGCTAGGCTCCTTATTAGTGGGAAAAATCTGGAGAATTTTTCTTAGGCCGTGCTAGAGAAAGAATAAATCAGGGGCTGGGATGGTTTTTAGTGGGAGAGAAAATCGAGAGAAGTTATACTGGGTAATGTGAGAGAGATCGAGAGAAGAGTGATAGAATTGAGAAAGGGGTTGGGGTAGAGAAGGAAAGAGAAAATCATGGGTTGGGATAGTTATTAGTGGGAGAGAAAATCGGGGAATGTTTTCAAGGTCGTGCGAGAGAGATCGATGGAGAAAGAAAAGCAAGAGAATATTTACCAGGTCATGCGAGAGGAAGAAAATCTAGGGCTAGGATAATTATTAGTGGGAGAGAATCGAGAGAAGTTATGCTAAGTCGGGTGATAGAGATTTGAAAAAAGGATCTATAGTAAAGAAGGAGAGAAAATCGAGGCTAGGATAATTATTAGTGGGAGAGAAAATGGGACAACTTTTTTTTAGGCCATGATAGAGATTGAGGGAGAGAAAATCGAGAGAACTTTTCCTAGGTCATGCAGCAGGGGGAGAAAATCAGGGGCTGTTATAGGTATTAGTGGGAGAGAAAATGAGGAGAAGTCATGCGAGAGAGATTGAGAGATAGAGAGAGATTCGAGAAAACGTTGGGGGTAGAGGATAGGGAGATCGGAGCTGGGATAACTATTAGTGGGAGAGAAAATCAAGAGAATTTTTGTTAGGTTGGGCATAAGAGATTAAGGGAGAGAGAAAATCAGGTCCTAGGATAGTTATTACTTGGAGGGAAAATCGGGAGAATTTTGCTACGTCACGAAAGGGAGGGAGAGAAAATGGGGGTTGGGATTGTTATTAATGTGATAGAAAATCGGGACAAGTCATGCTTGGTCGTGCGAGAGATTAGGAGAAGTGAGTGAGATTCCAGAAAGGGGTTTGGGGTAGAGAAGCAGAGAGAATTGGGAGAATTTTTATAAGTCATACAAGAGAGATTGAGGGAGAGAGAAAATTGGCTCCTGGGATAGATATTAGTGAGAGAGAAAATTGGGAGAAATTTTGTTAGGTTGTGTAAGAGAAAGAAAACCAGGGATTTGGGCAGTTTTTAATGGGAGATAAAATCGAGAGAAGTCATGCTAGGTTATATGAGAGAGATCGAGAGAAGTGAGAGAGTTGAGAAAGGGGTCCGGGTAGAGAAGGAGAGAGAAAATTGAGTACTGAGATAGTTATTAGTGGGAAAAAATCAAGAGAATTTTTGTTAGGTCGTGCAGGAGAGAAATTAGGTAAAGTCATACTAGGTCGTATGAGAGAGATCAAGACAAGGGAGGGAAATTCAAAAAAGGTGTTTGTGTAGAGAAGGAGAGAGAAAATCAGGCTTGAGATAGTTACTATTTGGAGAGATAATGGGAGAATTTTTTATACGTCGTGCAGAGAGATCAAGGATGAGAAAATCGGGTGCTGGGATAGTAATTAGTTGGAAAGAAATCAGGGGAGTTTTTACTAGGTTGTGTAAGAGGGAGAGAAAAATCAATGGCTGGGACAGTTACTAGTTGGAGGGGAAATGATAAGTCTAGCTAGGTCACGTGAAAGAGATCGAGAGAATAGAGAGAGATAGAAAAGGGTTGGGGGTAGAGGATAAATTGGGAGCTGTGATAGTTAGTGGGAGAGAAAATCAGGATAGTTTTTACCAGGTTGTGCAAGAGGGATATAAAATCGGGGGCTGAGTTGGTTATCAGTGGGAGAGAAAATCGGGAGAAGTCATGTTGGGCCGTGCAAGAAAGATTGAGAGAAGAGAGAATCGAGAAAGGGGTTGTGAGTACAAAAGAAGAGTGAAAATTTGGGCTTGGGATAGTTATTAGTGGGACAGAAAACTGGGAGAATTTTTTGTAGGTCGTGCGAGAGAGATTGATGGAGAGAGAAAATCTGGGGGTGTAATGCTAGGTCGTGCAAGGGAGATTCGAGAAAAGTGTAATGGTAAAGAAGGAGAAAACTCTGACTGGGATAGTTATTAGTGGAGGGATAATAGGAGAATTTATTTTAGGTCGTGAAAGAGATTGAGGGAGAGAAAATCAGGAGAATTTTTGCTAGGTCATACGATAGGGAGAGAAAATTGAGGGTTGAGATAGGTATTATTTGGAGAGAAAATGTGGAGAAGTTACGTTAGGTCATACGAGAGATCGAGAGAAATTGGGGGTAGAGTGGAGAGACATTGTGGTTGGGATAGCTATTGGTGGGAGAGAAAATCAGGAGAATTTTTGCTTGGTCATGTGAGAGAGATTGAGGGGCAGAAAATCAGGTCCTAGGATAGTTATCAGTTGGAGAGAAAATCAGAAAAAATTTACTAGGTCATGCAAGAGAATCGAGGATTGAGATAGTTATTAATGAGAGAGAAAATCGGGAGAAGTCGTGTTAGGTCGTGGAAGAGATCAAGAGAAGTGAGTGAGATTCGAGAAAGAGGTTAGGTAGAGAAGGAGAGAAAATCGGGGGCTGAAATAGTTATTAGTGGGAGAGAAAATTTGAAGAATTATTGCAAGTCGTACAGGAGATATCGAGGGAGAGAGAAAATCGGCTCCTGGGATAGAAATTAGTGGGAGAGAAAATAGAGAGATATTTTGTTAGGTCATGTGTGAGAAGAAAATCATAGATTTGGGCAGTTATTAGTGGGAGATAAAATCGAGAGTAGTCATGCTAGGTAGTAAGAGAGAGATTCGAGAAAGTGGTTGGAGTAGAGGAGAGAGAAAATCAAGTGCTGGGATAGTTATTAGTGGGAGAAAAATTGGGAGAATTTTTCCAGGTCGTACGTGAGGGAGAGAAAATTAGGAGAAGTCATGCTAGGTCGTATGAGAGAGATCGAGAGAAGATAGAGATTCAAGAAAGGTGTTTGGGTAGAGAAGGAGAGAAAATCAGGGTCAGCAATAGTTATTAGTGGGAGAGAAAATTGAGAGAAATTTTTATTGGTCGTACGATAGAGATCGATGTAGTGAGAAAATATAAAATTTTAGCTGGCACGTGTGAGAGGGAGAGAAAATTAGGGGCTAGGATAGATATTATTGGGAGCGAAAATCGGGAGGAGTCATGCTAGGTTGTGCAAGAGAGATCGGGAGGAGAGGGATTCGAAAGGGGTTTAGGGTAAAGAAGGAGAGAAAGTTGGGGTCTGGGATAGTTATTATTGGGAGAGAAAATTGGATAATTTTTTCTAGGTCGTGCTAGAGTGATCAAGTGTGAGAAAATCAGGTGTTGGGTTAGATATTAGTGGGAGAGAAAATTGGGAGAATTTTTGCTACGTCATATAAGAGGGAGAGAAATCGGGGGCTAGGATAGTTATTAGTTGCAGAGAAAATGGGGAGAAGTCATGCTAGGTCATGCGAGAGAGATCGAGAGCAGAGAGAGATTCGAGAAAGGGTTGGGGGTAGAGGAAAGAGAAATCAGGGTTTGGGGTAGAGGAAAGAAATCAGGGTTGGGATAGTTATTAGTGGGAAAGAAAATCAGGAGATTCTTTGCCAGGTCGTGCAACAGAGATCGAGGGAGAGAAAATTGAGTGCTGGGATAGTTATTAGTGGAGATAAAATCGAGAGAATTTCTTCTAGGTCATGTGAGAGGAGGAGAGAAAATCGGTGGTTGCGATAGTTATTAATGGGAGTGAAAATCGGGAGAAATCATGTTATGTCGTGTGAGAGAGATCGAGAGAAGAGAGGCAGATTTGAGAAAGGTGTTGGGGGTAGAGAAGGAGAGAAATTTAAGGGCTGGGATAGTTGAGATACCCCGTATCAGAATTTATCTGCATGCCTCGGGTGTCGGCATATAGTAGGCACTAAGGGTAGCTGAGCTGCCTTAGTTGGCCAGTGAATGTTGCACAGTAAGCATACCAACTGCTTGTGCACTGGACAAACAATGAAGAAATATGGCCAAAATGGTGAAATGAAGGTCACACACATGTCTGACCTTTGGCCATGTGGTTGGAACTACTGGGTGAACAATTTTTCTGTCACTGGCAGACCACCGTCTAACTAGTGAGACCTGCTGGTGGTGCTGTTTACAACCCAAACTGCATTATTGCTCTATGGGTCCCATATCCTTGCGGGCATATCTCGGCCAATTACATGAGTTGAAAGAGCATCCAACACTGGTCATGTGGCACCCAACATGCAAATGATCAAGGGGGCCCACATGCCAGCATTGGTGCTTAATTCAATTTTAAAAATGGGCCCTTACAGCCAAACAAGCCCTAGTGGTTATGCCAAGCCATTATATAAACCCATTTGCTCTCATTTTCTCTCATTTCTCACAAATTAAATTCATTTGGGGTAAGCAGAGAAGAAAGAAAGGAGGAGGTGAAGAAGAAGAAGATAAGAGGAAGAAGGGGGCTCCTTGGGTTGTGCATGTAGGCCGTATGCAGCTGATCCTTGCTGTTGCTGCTGCCCCTACTGTAGCATGCAAGCTGCGGATGTTGTTGTTCCGGTGATGATGCTACATCTGCTACTGCACATTGCATGCTACCCCTGCTGCCTCTGCTGCACATGCTGGCTGCTACTATTTCTGATGTGGCTGCTGCCTCTCATGTTGCTGCTACATGCTAGCTGAAGGAAGTACATGGAGCTGTTGTCCAAGCATAGAGCAAGCCACTCAAGAGTGCAAGTTGCTGTCCAAGTCGGGAGAATTACTGCTGCTACCTTTCCTACTGCTGTACCTACAAAATTAAGGTAAAAATCCTACTTCCTAATTACTGTAAAATAGGGTAAGTAAAAAAAAATTAGCAAGGTTTTCCAAGCATACACCACCCAGAACTGGGAACCTTGGACTGCATGCCTGGGATTTTGCTGGGAATCAGTCACAGGAACTGTGTAAATTATGTTAGCTTACTGTATTATTTTAATTTGGGTAAGAGTTAAGTTAAATATGATCCTTGTAGCTTCTTTCAGTCAAAATTGGGCTGAATATGTGGGTAAGTAACCCAGGGATAGGGAATTTACCCTGTAAGCCTGGAATTTGGGCAAATTCAGTCACAGGAACTAAAATTGAGCATGATGGTATACTGTTGATGTATTAAATGGGATTTGCACAGGTCCCATGTTGTCCCTGTGTGCCCTACAGCTGAATTGAGAGCTATGGATGTGCAGTTAGTAACCCAAGACTTGAATTGGGTTTAATGTCTAATATACAAGTAGTCTGAGTAATATATGCTTGATGTCCTCATTGTACGGCTGTATTCATATAGGGGAAAATATCCTTGCAGCCCCTACGGCTGAGTGTTGGGTTGGACACAGGGAATCCCTTGTTTCTATGTTGCAAAACCCAATTATAGGAGATGGGTTGGTGTTGTGGGCTGTTGTCCATACATTTGGGACAGTGCATAGGCCTGCAACCATCCTTGTAATCCCTTACAAATGGGTGTCAGGCCTCATGTGAAGAAGGTTCTTGTCCAGGGTTGAAAACCCAGCTGCTAGGATAGAGCTTAAGTAATGTAATTATAAATTGAGTATTGATAGCATGATAAGCCTGAGCCTGGAGGTAGGTACATGTTTGTACTTTATTCCTATGGCTGGTCATGGTCTAAAATAGACTTGGTATGATGAGGGGAATTATATTTCAAAGTTGGGATCACCATCCCAGAACTGAGATAGAAGGATGGAGTAGTTCAGAGACCCACCTTCATCTCTGACTCACTTCAGAACCTCAAAAGCTAGGGAATCATAAGTATGGGCTGATCTAGTTGTGATAGGCCTCGGATCGGAGATCAGAAGTATGACCAAGTTTTGGCTCATGGCTACGCATTGCCGAAGGGGTAGAGATGACCCCACATGTTCGTGCATTTCATGCCTATCTAATTGGAGGGGATTCATACCTTCCGATCTTAGACGGTAAGTGACTTGACTCCCCGCACTTGATTTCTGGCACGCATCATAATTGTCGAAAAGCCTTGGGCATGTCCGAGGGCAACCATTCATGCGAGACCAACTATGGGACAGCAAGTTGTCAAGACTCAAGACAGCAAGCAGTCTTAACCCAAACAAGCCCCGGAAGCAGCGGCAAAACCGATGCTGTTTCTGGTTGGCCCCGGGGGCTGCTTTGAGGTTGATGCTGTGGGTCCCACCACTGCATCATAAAGGGCCCGAATGATCCCAAATCATTCTCACATTTTCCTCTTGATGTGCCCCTTTTATGGACCAAAAAATGAGGTCCTCGTGCCCAAACTCATTTTAACCCGATTGGTTAAAAAGGGGCCCCAAAACCCAAAAGAAACCCAAAAGGCCAACTTGTTATACCTCATTTCCTCATTTCCTTCCCAATGTGGGAGGGGAGAGAAAGAGGGGGGGAAGAAGAAAAAGGGAAGGGAAGGGGATTGAAGGCCTACCTTGGTCCCGGTCCTCCTTATTGCTGAAATTGCTGTCGGAGGTAGGTGAAACCCTTTCCATACCTCTCTTCTTTTTGACCTAGGAAAAGCTAAGTGGATGGAACCCATTTACACACCATGTTAGGGTTGTAGGATGGGTGTTCTACCCCCCCGGTGTTGTTGTGAGCTCGAACCAAGCCCGGTGAGCTCCGACAACTTGAATCCAAAAAGACCAACCGGGGGTTTGATCGTTCGATCAACATATCCCCAAACGGCTCAATGGAATTGGAATTTTCTTGGTTTTAAATGATGCTGGGGAGACCCCCACAAACTCCATGAAATAAACCCCAAAATCCATTTCGAGCGGAAAGCCCTAAATTGGTTGGGCCTGTACCCCCATTGAAACAGCCCACCGGATCCACTAGGTCTATTTCCGGTGGCACATTTTCGGTGAACATATGAGCTTTACATGCTCTCTATTACTTTTTAGTGATATTACTATCATTGGGAGACAATGTCTATACACTTTGGGGGTGACCTGTGTGGGTCCCTCCCAATGTTTTCGATGCGTACTGATGTACGATTCCCTTGTGTCTAGGATAGTGATGTGCACATGCCTCGAAGCTGGAATTGAATTAATCAATTTGTGGCTGTACTTGAACCCAAACACTACCGATCGTAAAACAGGTGAGGGATGGACTATGTTTATTTCTAAAATGTTTGTTATCATTAAATTACACACATGTTTAGAATTATATGTTTAATTGTAATTTTTCCCAAATCGATTATGATATACTACATTGTCATTTTATGTTTTTGATATTAATTGTATGGAAATGTATGACGGGATCCAGTGTGGCCGAGGTGGTACCGGTACCGTGATCGCCGTGTGCTTGAATGTGTGTGTGTGTGAGACGGAATCCGACGTGGCCGAGGTAGTACCGGTGCTGTGATTATCATATGTATGTTGCATTCATGCATTGATTATGTGCATTAGAGTTAGTTGTAGTTGGGTTACACTTTGTGGCTAAGGCCTTTTGGTATCGTTTGAAGACTACATTTGGAAATAGAAAAACCCGGGGGCCAAGGTTTTTTTGGTGTCATGTAGTCCATACTCAACTACTATTTGCATGCTAGATTAGGTAAACGGTCTCGGGCTACACTTTGTGGCCAAGGTCTCTCTGGGATCGTGTACCTGGGACTATATTTGGAGATGGATTACACTTTGTGGCTAAGGTATTTCCGGTATCATGTAATCCATACTAACTATATCATTATAAAGGCATATAGTATATATGTGGTTAGGTGTCACTCCCTATGCTACGCACCCTTGCCAACAGGGGTTAAGGTGTTGGACAACCCATCATGGTAAGTTTAATGAGCCTTTTGAGTCCACCCCCCGGTATGAGGGATTGTTACCGGAGGCGAGAGCCTATTCGGCGTGGTTAATATGTTCCCGGTACCATGACTACCGGGGGGGGTTTAGGGGGGGGACCCAAAGGATGCAGACGGGAAAGGGCAGGCTTCTAATAATGGCTAGGGTTTGTATTGCTGCGTGGTGGGGTTCTTTTGGACGGGGGATATAGCCTAATGCCGTAGTAGCATTTACCGGACTTAGCTTGTATTGTTAGGTGAATAAAAAACCCAAGGGCGCATCATGTGCATCATGGACTATGTGTTTAATTTTGCAATCATGTATCATAAATTATTTTTGTTATTATCTTGCTTAGATGTGCCCCACCCCTCCCAAAAGCGATTTGGGAAAAGCTCACCTCACATATATCCCCTTTTTAGATGATGTTTGGGGTATCGGGTGCCAATGGTGGGTGATCCGTATCTTCGGGTCGAGATGGTGGGCGACTAGGGGATGGAAGGGGAGGAGCATGACGGGGTTGTGCTTTCCCCCACCATCCATTGTACATCATATTGTGATTTTTTTTATATAGTTGTGGATTGTATATTTTCTTGAGATTATAGTATATGTCATGGATGAATGTAACAAAATAACTTGGTTATTGCTATTATATTACCATTAGATTTTTCCCCCATTTATTATAACTTCCGCTACTATACTCGATTCCAATGCTTATTTTTGGTTTGTGATGTAATGGTGAAAATTTTGGAATCCATAAAGATCCTAGTAGGTTTGTAAGACGGGTACTTTCTTACTCACACCGTCGGTATTCCTAATGGTAAGTTGGGACTGCCAAGGGGGGGTGTGATAGCTATGGTTTTGAGGGGAAGTTCCTTAACTCACAATCTCGACAAAACCACGATTTTGGAGAAATTAGGATTTAAAAAAAATCTCAAGATAACAATAATAGAATTTGCACAATTGGGAACAAGTATAGGTTTTAAAAAGCCGTTTCATTATATTAAAAAACTTGAATACATAGCTTACACTTTTTATAAAAAAATTTAAAATCAAAAGTAAAACCCTAACTTGCCTAAAGACTAGGAAATCAAACAACTGAAGCATATGACATGAAAAGTTCAACTAAACCTAAAACATCAAACTGGAAAAAAACATGTAAATGGAAATCCTAAAAGCTACAGTGGCAAGCATGCCACTACTTTATTTCTTTGCTTCTTTGGGTTTTATTCTTGGCCCCAAGGGCCGGTTCGGACCATGCATTCCGGAGGAGGGACCCGGGAAAGCCGGGGGGAAGACCATTGCCCGCATTTGTGCCTCTAGGGGGGGCCTTTTATTTCCAAAAAGACAATAGGTCCTATCCATGCCTGAGGGAGCTGTCCATACTCCTTATCAATGACATAATGGTATCTAGGCGGGGCCCTAACATTATTGAGACCGGGGGGCCCCCACACCCCTAGTGCTCCGAGATGTAGAAGCCACCATAGAACCCATACGGGGGTCGGGGGTGGATCCCCCCGAACCCCCGACTTCTCTTCCTACCTCCCCCCCTCACCACCCTCTACCTCCATGGGGTGCTGACCCTTTTCCCGGGGTAGGTGTCACCTCCCAAAATCTATGGTCATCTTCCTCAAAGAATCTTAGTTGAAGTCTTTACATCTTCACCCCAAGGGGCCCCCCCTCCAAGTCCACCCTAAAGTGGCGAAAAGGGGTTAATCAATATCCTCCCAAACATGGGGTTCCCCCTCGACGATCCTACCCCTTTTGGACCGAAATTCCCTGGTCCACATTAAGAGGTAAAGGGGGGAGCGCACCCCCCTGTACCCGGGTGTCACATTTGGGTTGTAGGCGGATACCTCATTATAATGTCCCAGGGGGGAGGACATTGGGTAAATTGCAAGGTAGACAACCTTTGGGTGGCAAAGTAGTTGACTAAAACATTCCATCCTATGGTTTCCCTTTGGGCAATATGTCATTGATCTCCCGGGGAAAGGGGCCGGGACTCAAATTCAAAGTGGAGTTCGAGGTGGGCAAAAAACTAGGTCACCCGGGATTGTTGATCATCAAAAAATTTCCGGTTTCCCCACAAAGGAGATCTCCCCACCCCTTCCCTAGGATGTGATCTTTTCTCCAAACCCCGGGTTTACGATTCCATGTTGGAGTAGAATAAACCAACGGGGGGGTAGGTATCGGTTGGGTTTCGGGATGCGGTACCACCCCATCTCCTCCCAACCGACGAAGATAGAAAGCGGAAAATCGTTGGTTCTCAATAAACTCCGGGGCTCGTTGGGGCCTCAAAAAAATCCCCGGTCTCGCTCAACTCGAGCGGAAAGGATTGGGTTGAATCTTTAGGCATCTTGCTCCTCCCGTATAAGAGCACATCGGGGGATGTACCGGGATCCAGACATTGTTGTAAAGATGCCTAAGGTTTAGAATGGAAAACCTAGTTAAATGGCTGGGATGCAAAACTCACAAAGAAGAAAATCATAAAAACTAGGTTTCAGAGAGAGAAAACGTACCTTGGATGCAAATGCAATGCCGATCGATCATGAAAGTGTGAGGAAGGTAGGGAATGGGTAGCAAAAGACTCCTTGGCTGTTTCCACACCTTTCTCACAAGAGTAAATAGGGTTTTGTGTGAATAACCCAAGGCCCCAGCCCATTTAGGTTTAGTCCCTGAAATAACGGAAAAAACCCGGGCATACTTGGGGTCTATTTTTGGTGAAGTAGAAATTGGGTTTTTGTCCTCTGTTTTACCCATTGAAAATACCACTGATATTTTTGGTGGTTTGACTCCCTGTTTCTGGTGGATTTATTTGAAAAATAAATCATGTTAATTTTTTAAAACCTAAGTTTTATTTGGGTCCTTTGATGGTGTTGTTGTAACCCGGCGGTCACTGAGAGGGGGGGTGAATCAGTGAGTTCAATTCTGATACCTAAAACCTGTCCGATGTTGCCCAAAAAGAACCCGATATACTGCCCCGTTTCACCGATGCACCTCAACCTCTCAAAGGGACTTCCCAAATATACACCCATTCCACATTCCACGACTTCAATATCAAATGCAAACAACAAGCACCCACAACACAGGGTTTTTTTGAGGTTGCAATTTGCCTACATCCCCGGGGTAGTGCCCGAAAAGGGTTAGACCCACTCAATACACTACTTTTGTTGCACCCCCAATGGGAGCACCCCACCCAATTTTCTCAAGCGGTTTTAGATGGCACCTAGTGCCGATACAAATTTTAGCACCCACTACCGGAGCACCCACTTTGGTGTTAGCACCCACTAACAACAATAAAAAAATACAATTAAATTGGGCATATCAATGCCCTACGGCCCAAACTCGCTTTGCATATGCATCCCAACTAGCTAGCATGCTTGGGGTTTATCCACAACTAACCTAGCATGTATACATTCATCCCCAACTAACCCTAACATACATACATACATGTTGAAAAACCAGGGTTAAAAATCTCCAAACCCATTTCCGGGTATTTAAAATTGTCGACAAGTTTTGGGGCTCACACCTTTCTCTCCTTGGCTTCTTGCTCTTCAAACAAACAATCCTTGCTTTCTTCTCTTCTTCCTTTGGGTTTGAGTTAATGTACCATTAACACACTTCAACCACCTCTTTTACCTTCTTTAATGCCCTAAGAACATTTATCATCAAAAATGTATGTTCATTCAAAGGGCCAACAAAGAGGGGGCTTTTCCCCACCCAAAAACCCTAGCCCTTTTCACTCAAAACCCATTTTTTTTCTTCCATGGTGTGGGGGTTTAAAAAGAAGGGAACTTGGTTCACCCAAATCCGACTTAAAATGAGGGGGTTATGACCTTTTTAAGTTGGGGGAATGGGTAGCCCCAAATGGAATCTTCTGGGTGGCGTAGGGTACACGGGGCGGCGCAACAGGAGCGAGATCTGACCGAGATCTCATATAAGAGATCTTATAATCCAAGCCGTCCGATTAAACCAACGGACAACAGATCCAAACCGTTAGATTTGAATCTAGATGACGCTCATCATGGCGAGGGCGACATCGCCGGGAAATGTTGTCGATCTATGATTGGTTGTTTTTTCCCCCTTTTAAGGGGGCTTGTCTCCCCTCACAAAAGTGAAAATGCATATTGACCCCTTTGGGTCCGAATCTTCCATGATGGCTTTAATCAGATTTCATGAGATCATTAAGATCGGAACCCTTTTTTATACTTTCTATACCTTGCCGAAACACAATAACATACCTTGATATAGTGTAGCGCCGGGCATCAAGAATTTCATCTAACCAATCAAATCCGCCAAGCATCTATCTCAATCCATATCACAAAAATCTCAGCAGCCTTTGGATGGGCATCAAGCCTCGTGGTCGAATTTTGGGCCGCCCATTTCATTTCCCCTTTACTCCTCTTTATTACAATCAAGCCCGCCTCCATATGTTTAAGTGTTTAAAAGACCCTTGCAACTCAGACCTTCAAAATCTTTAAATTACACAAAGCCCTTCGAATTTCAAAAAAAATTTGAAAAATCCACCCAAAAACGAGACAATGATGGTTTTTTCGGTTTGGATTTCAACCGATTTTAGGGAAAACGCTTATAACTTTTTCATACGATATCCGATCGATATAAAACGGGCGTTGGAATCGAATCGGATGTCTCGACTTTTCAGAAGACTCAATCATCTGAATCATCCATGTAAAAGCCCAAAAATGCCCCTACACCTTTCCAATGACGTATCTTTCTCATACGGAATCGGAATGCGATGAAATTAGAACCGTTGGAAAGATTGTATTTTGTGATTGTTACATGTAGAACGCCTCTTTAAAAAAATTCATCTTCAATCCCAAAACTCCCCTTGACGCCATAAATGCCGAACTTTTTCTACACGGTATCGGAATTGAGAAATCAAATGCCGGACTAGGAAAATTACAATCTATATTTTTTATGAAGAACCGATCTTCCAAAAAAGTCATTTTCATTGCAGAAAATGCCCTCGATCATAAATAGGTCAATTTTGCCATTGACCGAAACCCGCACCACCTATTAATGATGTATTAAACCACCCATGCATACCAAGCTGCTGTTATCTCATCGGTGACAGGATCTGCCATGTCATCATTTTCATCCATGTCACCCAAACGGCCACGCCCTCACCGCCGTGGCGAGTTGCCAACAACCATAAACAAAGTGTGCCTCTTTTGGGGTGTGTGGCCCATCGGGTCTTAATATTTTGAACACAACTATGCATGCCCTAACCCTAATTTTGCCAATTGTGTATGTGTGGGACCCACTATGTATGCGTGTGTTCCAATTACATGCAACCTTGTTTATGCATGTGTACTAATCGAATTCCTTCATAGGAATCATGTCACGCCAAAACACCCGATCCCGCTGCCAATCACGCCCATCACCTCTCACTTCCCCTACATGGAATTGAGGTAGACCTCGCAATATGCCACCGGCCCTGCCTATACTTACTACCTAGGATGTGGCATCCATCATGAATAACATGATGCAGGAAGTGGAAGAAAGGCAAAACCAGTTTATGGCCGAGATCGATAATAAAATCCAAGCGGTAATGGAAGCTCGTAATGCACCGTCAGCACCTCCTACTCCATCGGCACCCGTTCCAATACCCACTAGATCGGCTACCCTTCAAACATTTGGTGGGGCACAAGTGCATGGGCATGTGTAAGACCAAATGTCGGAATAAGCTCAAGCCCATGTAAAGGGCTGGACAGACTTGACAAAAATGATGGAGAAGTTTCAACGGCTTGGGCCCCTATGTTTCTCCAAGGTGGGGCAAGACTCGTTGTATCCATCAAGATGGATTGGTGGAATGGAGAAGGTTTTTAGACTGATGGGCTACACCGATGAGCAAAAAATTTTATGTACGGGCTATCGATTCTGAGAATGAAGCGATTGATTGGTGGAGTGCCACCGAGCCTATTCTGAGGGCTAGTAACCCGAACCCTACTTGGGCAAACTTCAAAGGGGCCTTCTTTGAGAACTACTTTTTGGAAAGCTTTTGGGATAGGAGAGAGAGTGAGTTCTCTCAGTTGGTTCAAGGTTCTCGGTCTGTGCTTGAGTATCTGCAGAGCTTTGAGGAGCTATTCCATTTTGCCCTTGAGCATCTGAGAGGTGATAGAGCCAAGGCAAAGAAGTTTGAGAAAGGGTTGAGACTAGGTATTGGGTTAACCATTATGGGGTTGAAACTACAAACCTATGCTGAGGAGGTCCAAGTGGCCAAATCTATTGAGGACCGGCATAGGGATAACTACACGGCTCAGCAAGGAATGGGAAAGAGGCCAATGGGATCTACTAATTCTAGGGGAGGCAATAAACCTTTTGGAGTGCCTTATGTCAACCCAACTCTAGTGCAGTTTAGGAGGCCTAATGCTAGTCAGCCTTCCCAATCCTCCTGATCTAGTGCAGTATCCCAGTCTTTGGGATCGGGCCCAAGATGTTTTCATTATGATCAGCCGAGCCACATGGTGAGGACATGCCCCCACCGAAGGCCAGGTGATGCACCCTACACTATGCCACCTAGGCCCCAGTAGACATATTCAGCCCCTAGGCTAGCACAGCCCCTACAAGGCTAGAGAACACACAGGGTAGAGTGTTTGCTATGATGGCAGAGGATGTTGAGGCTGCTCCTGGTGCAGTGACAGGTACATTATTGATATCATTATTTCCTGCACATGTCATTTGACTCAAGAGCCTCGTATTCGTTCGTGTCACCGACATTTGCGAAGAAGATGAGAATTTCACCTAAGGGACTGACTCAATGTTTGGCTGTGAGCACCCCTACAGGAGGTGTAGTGGGTTTGAACTATGTTTATGAGCCTTGCCCAGTGACCATAGGTGATCATGAATTGAATACTCACTTGATCGAGTTGGATATGACCGACTTCGACGTGATTTTAGGAATGGATTGGTTGTTCGCATACAAGGCCAGTGTGCTATGTGCAGAGAAGGCTATCATTTTCAAACCTCATGATGATGATGAGTTTGTGTTCCAAGGGGATAAGCCCAAGAAACCCAAGAAAGTTATCATATCCGCACTCCAGATGAAGAAGCTACTGGATAAGGGATGTCAAGGCTACTTAGCATCTATGATAGATACTGAGGTACAGATTAGGCCATTGATCGAGCTAGATGTGGTGAGGGAATTTTTTGATGTATTCCCGGATGACTTGACAGGCTTGCCACCAGAATGAGAGATAGAATTTGCTCTAGACCTACTCCTCAGATCGGCACCAATGTCAAAAGCCTCTTCCCACATGGCCCCCATGGAATTGAAGGAATTACAGGTGCAACTTCAGGACCTTCTGAAGAAGGGATTCATTAGACCTAGTGTGTCTCCATGGGGAGCACCGGTATTGTTTGCCAAGAAGAAAGACAAAAGTATAAGACTGTGCATCGATTATCGGGAGCTTAATAAGCTAACCATTAAGAACCAGTATCCTTTGCCAACGATAGATGATTTATTTGATCAATTGTAGGATGCCAAGGTGTTTTCCAAGATCGACCTTAGATTGGGCTACCACCAGCTCAGAATCAAGGATAGTGATGTCAGTAAGAAAGCCTTTAGATCATGGTATGGACATTATGAATTCTTGGTGATGTCATTCGGGTTGACCAATACATCGGCTGCATTTATGGATTTGATGAACCAGGTATTCAAGGATGTCTTAGATAACTTTGTGATAGTATTCATTGATGACATTTTGGTCTACTCCAAGAGTGCATAGGAACATTCTTTCACCTAAGGTTAGAACTGCAACTGCTGAGAGAGAAGCAACTCTATGCCAAATTTAGCAAGTGAGAGTTTTGGCTGTCAAAAGTGGCATTCCTAGGCCACATTGTTTTGGCCAAGGGTATAGAGGTTGACCCAGGCAAGGTGAAGGTAGTTCTAGAATGGGAGACTCCCAATAGTGTAGCAGACATACATAGTTTTCTAGGATTGGCTGGATACTACAGGAGGTTTATCGAGAACTTCTTTCGTATTGCTACTCTGATGACCCAACTCACACGGAAGGGTGTAAAATTTAAGTGGTCTGATGCTTGTGAAAGAAGCTTCAAAGTGCTAAGGCAAAAGTTGGTATCAACTCTAGTTTTGACTATTCCGACCGGTACAGGTGGTATGGTTGTTTATAGTGATGCCTCCAAGCTGGGATTGGGTCGTGTATTGATGTAGCATGGGAAAGTCATTGCTTATGCATCCCGTCAGTTGAAGGATTATGAGAAGAACTACCCAACCCATGATTTGGAGTTGGCAGCCGTGATTTTTGCATTGAAAATCTGAAGACACTACTTGTATGGTGAGAAGAATGAGATCTTCAATGACCATAAGAGCCTCAAGTACTTCTTCACCCAAAAGGAGCTCAACATGGGGCAAAGGCATTGGTTAGAGCTGATGAAGGATTATGATTGTACTATCCACTATCACCTAGGAAAGGCTAATGTGGCAGCTGATGCACTTAGTCGGAAATCCCAGTCACTGACTCTTGCATCACTGACCACCAATGGGTATCTCCTAGAGGAGGCCAGGAGACTAGACTTGGAACTATTAGTAGAGGGTGTCACCTTGTCACTATCAGCATTGGTGGGTACAACCTAGTCTGGTGTATAGGATCACTGCAGCTCAGGTTACTGATGTAGAGTTGCAGAAGCTAATAGCAGAATGCCAGGAAGGAACCCAAAAGGACCCAGATTTTTTGGTGACTGAAAGCGGGATTCTCAAGTTCAAAGAGAGGTTGTGTGAGCCCAATGATGGTGATTTGAGAGACACAATTTTAAGAGAGGCACATAACTCTCCATACTCCATTCACCCAGAAGCACTAAAATGTACAAGGACCTCAAAGGCTCCTATTAGTGGAAAGGAATGAAGAATGATGTGGCGACACATGTGTCCAGATGCCTCACATGCCAGCAAGTCAAGGCTGAGAGACAGAGGCCCCATGGGTTATTACAGTCCCTACCTATTTCGGAGTGGAAATGGGAGAATATTACCATAGACTTCCTCATGGGCCTACCTCGTACACAGAAGGGTATGGATGCCATTTGGGTAGTTGTGGACCACTTGACCAAGGCAGCTCACTTTATCCCAATCAAGATTACATTTTCTATGGACAAGTTGGCCAAGTTGTATGTCGATAATATCATCAGGTTGCATGGTGTACCAGTTAGTATCATCTCTTATCGAGATCTCAGGTTCACTTTCAAGTTTTGGACATGTGTGCAGAAGGCCATGGGCACACAGTTGGTTTTCAGCACTGCTTTTCACCCTCAGACCGATGGTCAATTGGAGAGGACTATTCAGATATTGGAGGACCTACTCTGAGTATGTGCCTTGGATATGAGTTATAGTTGGGATGAGCACATTTCCCTTATTGAGTTCTCTTACAACAACAGTTATCAGGCCACCATCGGTATGTCCCCATTCGAGGCACAGTATGGCAGGAAGTGTCAGACTCCGCTCTATTGGGATGAGGTTGGTGAGTGGCATATTTTGGTTCCAGACTTGATACGGGCTACCAGTGAGAAGGTGAATGTGATCAGAGAAAGGATCAAGGCAGCTCAATCCAGGCAGAAAAGCTATGCAGATGTTAGGAGGAAACATCTGGAGTTTGGTGTTGGAGATAAGGTGTTCTTAAGGATCTCCCCAGTAAAAGGGGTGATACGGTTCAGAAAGAAGGAAAAGCTTAGTCCAAGGTTTATGGGACCATATGATGTACTAGAGAGGATCGGATTGGTAGCTTATCGGATAGCTTTGCCGCCAGAGTTGGAAGGTACACATGATGTCTTCCATTTATCTATGTAGAGGAGGTACATTTCTGACCCGACTCACGTCTTAACTTACATACCCCATAAGCTGGATGATAACTTTTCCTATGTGGAGTATCCAGAGGAGATTGTTGATCGGAAGGACCATGTTCTTCGCAACCGTACCATTTCCTTCATCAAAGTGAAGTGGATGAACCAACCCGAACAGGAAGCATCCTGCGAGCGATAAGATGAAATGACGAAGCAGTATCCTGGATTGTTTGATTTACCAGGTATGTTCAATTTCGAGGATGAAATTCTTGTAAGGTGGGGGGAATGTTACACCTATGCCCTAATTCGGTCAAATTTGAACTGTTGTGATAGGCCTCGGATCGGAGATTAGAAGTACGATTTGGCTCATGGTTGTGCATTGCCAAAGGGGTAGAGATGACCCCACATGTTCATGCATTTCATGCCTATCTAACTGTATGGGATTCATACCTTCCGATCCTAGACGGTAAGTGACCCGACTCCTCACACTTGATTTTCGACATGCATCATAATTGTTGAAAAGCCTTGGGCATATCCGAGGGAAACCACCCATGCGAGACCAACCATGGGACAGCAAGCAGTCTTGACTATCAGAAACAAGCCATCAGAAGCAGCTTGGGCATGAATCCGGTGCCTGTTTCCAGTGGGTCCACAGGTTGCTATCAAGGTTCCAATGCCCATGGGCCCACCACTCGCATCGTAAATGGTTTTGGATGATCCTAAATCATTCTCCACATCTTCCTCTTGATGTGAACACCTTATGGACCTAAATATGCGGGTCCTCATGCCTCGAAACTCATTTTAACCCGATTGGTTAAAAAGTGGCCCAAACCAAATAGACCCTTAAGGCCAACTTAAGTTATAAGTTGGGAAATGACGATTCATTTCCTCATTTCCCTTGTGCCCAACGTAGGAGAGGAGAGAAAGAGGAGAGGAAGAAGAAGAAGAGGAAGGAGAAGGGGATTGAAGGCCTACCTTGGTGCGAGTCTCTGCCTTGTTGCCGAAATCGCTATCGGAGGTAGGTACAACCTCCCACACTACTCTCTCTTCATTTTGACCTAGACAAAGCTAGGAATGGATGGAATCTTGGTGTACACACCATGTTATGGTTGTAGGATGGATGTTCTACCCTCTTGGTGTTGTTGTTGAGCTCGAACCAAGCTCGGTGAGCTCCGGCAACATGTAATGCCAAAAGACCAACTAGGGTTTTGATCATTCGATAGACATATCTCCCAAATGGCTAGGTGGAATTGGAATTTTCTTGGCTTAGAATGATACTAGGGACATCCCCTATAAACTCCAAAGAAAAAATCCCGATAATCGGGCCCGAGCCGAAAAGCCCCAAATTGGTTGGACTGCCCTGTACCTCCACCAGAAACAGCCCACCAGATCCACTGGGTCTATTTCCGGTGGCATATTTCCGGTGAACATGTGAGCTTTACATGCTTTCTGTTACCCCCGCATGAAATAGGTTTGATATTTCTGGTGGAAATGCCCTGTTTCTGATGGTTGTTTCTGATGACATTACTCTCATTGGGAGACAGTGTCTGTACACTTTGGGGGTGACCTATGTGGGTCCCTCCCAATGTTTTCGACATGTAATGATGTACGATTCCCTTATGTTTAGGATAGTGACGTGCACGTGCCCCAAAGCTAAAATTGAATTGATCGATCGATGGCCGTACTTGAACCCAAACACGATCGATCGTAAAACAAGTGAGGGATGGACTGTATTTATTTCTAAAATATTTGTTATCATTAAATTTCTCACATGTTTAGAATTATATGTTTAATTATAATTATTCCAAATACGATTATGATATGCTACATTATCATTTTACGATTTTGATATGAATTGTATGAAAATGTATGATGGGATCCGGTGTGGCCGATGTGGTACCGGTATCATGATCGTCAGGTGCTTGGATGTGTGTGTGTGTGTGTGTGGGAATCGCGTGGCGAGGTGGTACGGTGTCGTGATTACGGTATGTATGTTGCATTTATGCATTGATTATGTGCATTAGAGTTAGTTGTAGTGCAGGGTTACACTTTTGCCAAGGTCTTGCTGGTATCGTATACCACGGACTACATTTGAAAATTGATACTCTTCTGGCCAGGTCTTGCCGGTGTTAGTAGCCCATACTCAACTGCTATTTGCATGCTATATTAGGTAAAGCGGTCTCGAGGCTACACTTTGTGGTCAAGGTCTCTCTAGTATCATATACACGGGACTGTATTTAGAGATGGATTACACTTTGTGGCCGAGGTCTCTCCAGTATCATATAATCCATACTAATTGTATCATTATGAAGGCATGTAGTATATATGTGATTAGGTATCACTCCCTATGCTATGCACCCTTGCCAACAGGGGTTGAGGTGTTGGATAACCCATCGTGGTATGTTTGATAAGCCTTTCCGAAGTGCCACTCCCATGGTACGATGTGATTATTACCAAAGGTGGGAACCTGTCCGGCGTGGCCGATGTGTTACCGGTGCCATGACTGCTAGGAGGGGATTATCAGGGTTTTCCGGGTGACCCATGGACGCATACGGGGACCCGGTAGGTTTCTAATCATGGCTAGGGTTTGTATCGCTACGTAGTCAATGCCATTTCAAGACGAGGATCTGACCTAATGTAGTAGTAGCATATACCAGACTTAGCTTGTATTGTTAGGTGGATAATAAACAAATGAACTGCATCATGTGCATCATGGACCGTGTGTTTTATTTTTGCA
>CM040962.1:27808807-27832646 GCA_022985045.1 Macadamia tetraphylla | reverse complement strand
TACTGCCGCAAAATAAAATCTTTCATTAAGAGAATTGAGTAATACTAGGTTGTAAATAGATGTTTATTGTCAAGCCCTCAAGATCCCCGGACGTTAAAGCACATATGGAGTGGCTACCATTATGAAGCTCACTAAAGATGCTCTGCTTTTGTGTGTCACAGACAGACCCAAACATTCAATCACCCTCAGTTGTACCATTCATGGATCAAGGTATTACTCTATTAATATTGTATTGGCCTTATTGGTATCACTGCTACCCAATAACGATATGATATTGTTAAGTGAAATTATTCTGTACCACCCCTAAAATTGAAAATAACTTGGAGTGACCTCCAAAAATGAAAATAATGTCTAATAGACCCCTCACTTTCTCAAAATTATATCTAAAAAATCTATTCCGTTAGGTTCATGGTTTTAAGTATCTGCGATCTGTCAGACGCCATACGATCCGATTCGAGGCATCGACGATACATACCGATACGCCACGGGAATTTTGGGCCCCTTTACGATCGTCAGATCGTGAGTATCGATCGCATCGATATCGATCGGACGATACGTCATACTCTACGATATTAACTTTTTAAAATCTGAAATTCCGAGTATCGGTACGACGGTACCGATCGTATGTATCGACCGTATCGTGCGATCGTCAGATCAGATCAGATCGGTACCGTATCGGGACGATCGATCGAAAATATGAAAATTCCGTGAATGTGCCTTTTATTGTTTGAACAAACACTTCAAACTCTCACCAATAGTTTTCTATATTTCTCTTCTTTCTTCCCCTTTGATTCACACACCTTTTTGGAGACTCAAATGGTAGATTGAAACTTTCAATTTGAAAGAAACATTGTCGAAGTGAATGGTTCAAAGAAGGAGAAAAACATAGTCCAAGAAGAACCTTGAACTTGAAAGTTGAAAATTTTGAATAGTAAGTTCTTGAATCTTTACTCACTTTTTTCAACTTTAACCTTAGATTTTCAAGTTTTTTTACAAATCTAAGGTTCATCATAGGGGTGTCAACCGATCGGGTCGGTTCGGTTTCGATCGGGCTTAATCGGGCTTAAAGACTTTCAAAGGCTACACCGTGTCCGCCCATTTAACTAATCGGGCTTAGTTATTGAGGGCATGGTACACTTTATATTCGGTCGGTCGGCCTCGGCTATAATCGGCCACCTTAATCGGGCTTTTGTCGGGCCTTAATTGGGCTACTGGACATGTTTAATGTTAAACGGGCTTTAACCGGTTTTTAAACGGACCTCTTTAAAATGTGCTCTTTTATTCCGCCCACTCATGCAAACCCAAAAAAAGACAATAAATTAATAAATGATACCAAATATAACCATTATTTAAAATATGAACATGTTTTTACTTTTTAGTTTTTACTTTCTAATTTGGGGGGTAAAATAGGTATTCTACAATCATTAAAGAGTCGGGCTAGGCCAATGCACAATAGGCCGGTCTCGATCGGGTGTTAAACGGTCGGTCTCGGTCGGGCGCCGGATGGTCCAAGTAGTAAACCAAGACCGACTGCTTATAACGGCCGGGCTCAAGCCTTATTGTTTAATAAACGGTCCGGCTGGACGGTCTATAAATGGTCGGTCCCGATCGGTTTAGTCGTTCGGGCCACAATTGACACCCTAGTTCATCATACTTAGAATCACATTTTGTGCATCATTATTACATGAAATCATTGGATTTATAAGGATTTACAAACTTTTTTCAAGAGAAAATGAGGGTTTCAATTTATTTCAAATTTCTTAGATCTACTCATGCTCAATGATTAAAAATGTTTAGATTTTTTATATGTTATGTAAAAACAAGTGTTCTACAACTTCCATGGAAAATTTTGATTTTTCTCAAAAAAATATATTTGTTTATCAATACCATACCCTCATCATTTTGAACATTTTCAACTCAATATATTTGTCTATCAATACGATACCCTCCACTTAAGTATTTATGCATTCTACATGTTATATATAACTTTTTTTAACTGTTTTTTATGCAAAAGTGTATAAAAATGTGTTCCCCATCCATTTATGTGCGATCTTTAGCGTATCTTACGATTCCGATACGATACGATACCTCCGACATTTATCTTAATTTTGATAGACCGATACAGCGACCGATATCGATACTTTAATCCTTGGTTAGGTTTAAGGTATTAAGTGATGATGTCAACAGTCATTTTTTCGCTAAATGGCCAAGCTACCCTTATGGGTATGTTAAGTTACTATAATGACCTTCGATTACAATCTGCTTTGACTATCGCTGCTGTGCTCCGACTACCTCTGCTCCGTATACCTGCGAAGAAGAAAGGAAGAGGAAGAGGAAGAGGATATATGAGGCGACCTAGATGAGAATAAGGGTTTATTCTCTACCTTCACCGCCCTCCATGTCTGTGGTTCTACTTCTTCTCTTCTTATTGTCTCTCTTATATGTTGCCCAATCAGATGATTTTGACATCAAATTCAAAGTTGTGTTTCGGAGATCAGACACCATTATTTTCGATTCATGGACACCAAATAATCAACCTTGCAATTTCACTGGAATTTCCTGTAATTCGGACGGTTCAGTAACAAGTATTGAATTGGGTAACAGAAATCTGGTCAGTGTTATCCCCTTAAAATTCCTTTGTCAGCTTCCGTACTTGCAGAAACTGGAACTTGGATTGAATTTCTTGTACGGTACCATCACAGAAGCTTTGTGGAATTGCAGTTACTTATGGTACTTAGATCTTGGGTACAATTCCTTCTTCTGTACAACAATCCCTGATTTATCCACTCTAACCCAATTAGAACTGCTAAGCTTGAATTCCGACGAGATTTCCGGTCCTTTCCCATGGAGTTCACTGGCAAACATGACAAATCTTGCCTTTCTGAGTCTCGGCGACAATTTCTTCGACAATGCTCCATTCCCGCAGGAGGTTTTGAAGCTCCAAAAGTTGTTCTGGCTGTACCTCTCCAATTGCAGTCTCGAAGGAACTATTCCAAAAGGCATTAGAAATCTCAGTGGACTCATTGACCTAGAACTTGCCGATAACAATCTATTCGGCGAGATCCTAGCTGATATCATGAAGCATACGAGTCTGTGGCAGCTTGAGCTCTACTACAATCAACTGACGGGAAAAATCCCACCTGAATTTTGGAACCTTAGTGATGGTCTCACTTATTTCGATGTCTCCGATTACAATTTGCGCTTCACTGATACAACTCTCACTCTTGGACGATAGGTTTTCAAAACCACACCGCTTGAGTTCCCTCTGCATCACACCTTCGTCCCTTATGAGAAATCATTGATAGCAGCCAATGAGATAAATTGAGGTAATAACTTTAATAATTTTCTTCCTTTCAGAAGGAGAAAGATGAGGTTTTTCTCAGCTGGGGTCGCAGATGAAGATTTGGTGCGGAGCTACCCACCACAGCTTTTGCCTGTTGGTGTCAGCGTAATAATCGCCCAGCTAGGGTCGCAGCTGAACTAACGATGATAATATGTAAGAGTTTGGAAGGGTGAAAATGAGCTCTTTTTAGAGTTTTAAGTATAAGGGTAAAAATATCATTTCTCACTTTTAGTTAACAGTGTTAAAAATTAGGCGTGCGGTGGATATTATTTTCATTTTTAGGGCTCACTCCAAGTTATTTTCAATTTTAGGGGTGGTACTAGATAATTTCCCTATTGTTAAAGATTGGGAGTATTGACAAAAAGTGAATCGCTTAATTTTTACATCGCCGATATGGTCCGATCTATATCAGACGATCAATATTTAAAGAACAATATTGCCACCAATACTATATGACTTCTTACCATAGTTTTTAAGGCACTGGTAAGGGGACGCCTTAGTAACGCCTTGGCACTGATGCGGTCTAGAGATGGTAAGGCGGTGCTCCGCCTTATGTGAAGTGGCACCTTTTGGGGGTTTTTTTTTTTTAACATATTTTAAAATTACTTGATGAAGATTCCAAATATAGATTTTTTATTGGTAGGTGTATGGTTTTGTTAACACTTGAGATGTATGGGATCAACTTTACTCCACCCAAAATAACCAAAACAAACAAAACAAAAACACGATTCACAAACAGGGTCTGGATTTTGTCAAGGGTTTTAAGAAAGGGCTTTGAGAAGGAATCAAGGAACAAGAAAGAACCACTGATCCAGGCGACCATTTTGCTCCAGCAACGGTGAGCTTCATTCTTCTTTGACATGAGTAGAAATATAGTGGATGACCTTAGGGCTTAGGCACTCATTTTGGCATCATAGAGGTAAGTATAATAAATACTTTATTTTTTGTCTTCTTTTCTTTATATTTATAATTTTGTTTCATAATTATGTATTTATATTATATGTTGATATGATTGATGATTGATGATTGATGATTGATGATTGAATATTGAATATTGATGATTGATGATTGATGATTGATGAAGATGAACTTAGTTTTTTCACTTTATTGATTTGTTTTCTTGATGAATATCTTACATTGGTATGAATATGAACCTTTAATATTTATTTAACATCTGAGTAATAGGATTCAACTAGGATTTGAGCAAAATAGATTGGTTTTATAAAAAAATTATACAGGAACGCTTTAGTCGATACGGCGACGCTTTATGCCCGTCTTATCGCTAAGGCGCTCCGAAAGATCCTCAAACGCCTCCGTCACCTTACCGCCTTAAAAACTATGCTTCTTACACATTCAAACTCAAATGTTTAAAATCCATATCCCCCTTTCCCCATCTTAGACTATTTGAGGACATATTTAATTATTTACGAGAGATATGGGTAACCAATCTAGTTCATTGTGGTAAGGCTTAGTTGATTGGAGTTTGACTAATTATTTTTAGAGTATTAGTTTAAACAAACACCCACATGCTCGGATGGTGATCCCAGACTTTAAATCTTTTCAAAATTAGTGGTGAAGTGATTCAAGTGTGACCTACCTCTAAACTGCTGCATGGATTGATTGCTAAGGTCTACTGTCTCTTACATCATTCTGTATCCCAAGGATACAAATTAAGGTTTGTTGCTGCCGAAAATCCGTATGAGTTGATCCTGCACAAGCACAGACGGCAGAGGAGCTTTGTCCGGAATTAGTCCTCCGACGCTCAAGTTAGGGATCGGCCGCACAATCTTTGCTATAGGAGTAATGGTGTGGGTAGTAATGCTTACCTCCTTCCTTCTTCTCGGGCCCTCTTATATAGCTTTTAGGGTTTAGGGTTTCCCTTTTCCTTGGAGGAGTCCTCCTCGGGTCCACCTCCTTTCCTTTTAGAGTTCTACTCGGTTACGTCCTATCCCCATCGTGGGATATTCTCTTCACATCGTTAACGTGGTAGAGTCCTTGCAGCCTCATCGTGGGTGACACGTGTTCAAAGTGCGTGACGGTGTCCTTACCCCTCATCAATTTGGCCGATCAGAGCCTCCTTACTCCGCCAGAGATTCTTCCTGTGGAGTAATCAAATTTTCGCCATCTTTTTCTTTTCTCCTTTTTCTTTTTTTTGTCCTTCGCCTTATTCCTTCACTGCTTCCTATAGTTCTACTTTATGACCGAGACCTTTACCCACATGAAGATCTTCGGCTCCGCCACTCCGCCGAGCCCCCAACCGAGGTAAGGACCTTAGGTCAGTTCGGTTCGGCCTTGGCCTGGACTCCTAACCGAGGTGAGGACCTTCGATCAGGTCCGTTCGGCCTTGGCCAAACTCCCAACCGAGATAAGGACCTTCGGTCGGGTCCGTTCGGCCTTGGTCTGAACTCCCAACTGAGATAAGGACTTCGGCCAGTCCGCTCGCCTTGGCCTGAACTCCCAACCGAGGTAAGGACCTTCGGTCAGGTCCGTTCGGCCTTGGCCTGAACTCCCAACCGAGGTAAGGTCCTTAAGTCATGTCCGTTCGGCCTTGGCCTGAACTCCCAACCGAGGTGTGGACCTTCGGTCAAGTTCGTTCAGCTTTGGCCTGAACTCCCAACCGATGCAGGGACCTTCAGTCAGGTCCGTTCGACTTTTGCCTGAACTCCCAAACGAGGTGTGGACCTTCGGTCGGGTCCGTTCGCCTTGGCCCGAACTCCCAACCAAGGTGAGGACCTTCGGTCAGGTCCATTTGGCTTTTGCCTGAACTCCCAACCGAGGTGAGAACCTTCGGTCAGGTCCGTTCGGCCTTGGCTTGAACTCCCAACCGAGGAAAGGACCTTCGGTCAGGTCCGTTCGGCATTGGCCTGAACTCCCAACCGAGGCAAGGACCTTTGGTCAGGTCCGTTTGGCCTTGGCCTAAATTCCCAACTAAGGCAAGGACCTTCGGTCAGGTCCGTTCAGCCTTGGCCTGAACTCCCAACCGAGGTAAGGACTTTCAGTCAGTTCGGCTCGACCTTGTCCGAGACCCCGATCGAGTTAAGGACCGTCGGTCAGGTCCGTTCAGCCTTAGCCTGAACTCCCAACCGAGGCAAGGACCTTCGGTCAGGTTCATTCGGCCATAGCCTTAACTCCCAACTGAGGCAAGGACCTTCGATCAGGTTCGTTCGGCCATGGCCTGAACTCCCAACCAAGGTAAGGACCTTCGGTCAGGTCCGTTCGGCCTTGCCTGAACTCCCAACCGAGACAAGGGTTTTCGATCAGTTCGGCTCGACCTTACCCGAGCCCCGTCCAACGTAGGACCTTCGGTCAGTTCGGCTCGGCCTTGCTTGAGGCCCGAACGAGAACACTTCCTTCACCTGGCTATGCTCGAGCCCCCACCGAGGTGAGAACCATCTGCCGCCTGCCTCGGCCTTGCCTAAGCCCCCGACCGAGGTAAGGACCTTTGGTCTGTATTCATTCGACAGAGTTAAGGTCACCAAACAGGAGAGTTCCTCTCAATTGCCGTAAACCAGCTTTCGTATTTTTCATTAATAAGATCCTCTGGAGCTTAGGATGAGGAATTACAACTTGAAAGTTCATAGGAGCAAAAATTACAAGATGTGAGTGTGCTTGCTACTCTTGTATGAGGCTTGGTTCTGCTCCATCGACTTGAAGGGTTTCTTCCATCTGGATGTACTTATCGCACCGAGCCCCAACTCGCCATGTTCCTCGTGTATGCTTCACAAAGACCTTTTCACTCCTTATCCTTGGCGCCACAGGCGTGAACTCCTTTGGGTCCGACCTCGATTGTGACCTTCTCTTGTTGGAAGTGCTTCATGTAGTTTCGCAGTGATTCTCCTTCTTGTTGCTTGACGTTGGTCAAGTTCAACGTAGTCTTCTGAAGGGGTTGGCTACTGAAGAATCCCTTCACGAAGAAGTAACTTAGATCGCTGAAGTTGTGGATCGACTTCGTTGGTAGACGGTTGTACCATAGCCTTGCCACTCCTCTGAACGTTAATGGCAGGGCACGACACATAATGTTTTCTGAGACTCGATGGAACTGCATAGCGACCTTAAAGCCTTCCAGATGATCGACGGGGTCCCCAGACCCATCGTAAGTGTCATACTTTGGCAGGCGAAAGCTGATCAGGAGCGGGTCCCTCATTACCTCATCAGCTAGAGCCGTGTCATTAGTGAGGTCTGGCTCTCGAGCTCCCGTCTGATTTTATGCCACCTTCTTGATCTCATCTTTCAGGTCTAGGATCATCTGCTTTAACCCCAAGTCCTCGTGTCTCTGTTCGTCTCCTTGACATGGTTCCCCATGTCGGTCTTCGACGGCACGCCGCATCCTTCCCCTGGGTGTGGGACTTTTCCTCATTGCTTAGTTTTGAGGATTATGATCGGACCTTATTGATCCCTGTGCTTGCAGTCCTCGCCTCGAGCTCTCTGCTGGATATGGGGCCTCAGGTGTTCGCCGATCTTCTCGAGACGTTTTGGAGACCTCCTTCATTGCCTCGCCATTCGGTCATATTTGTCCTGAGGGCTTCAAATCGCCCCTTGTCACATATTCTCGCCCAGAGGGGCGGAGGATTACTATCCTCGCACCGAATATCCGACCAAATGCCGGTACCTCACGTAACCTTCCCGATCATCGCTCCCCTTTCTTGTCCATTTCCATCGAGGGAGGGAGCCGCCCAAGGTTCCTCCTCCCCTGCTCATGTTCGATGTCGCTTCGCTTCTTACGATTGTAGGTTCTCCCACCATTACCGCTGCTTCCACAGACGGGGCCAATCTGCTGTCTGAAAATCAAGATGAGTTGATCCTCGCAAGCACAGACGGTAGAGGCCCTGAGCTCGTCTGGGTTAGTCCTCCGACGCCTGTTAGGGATCGCGCACAATCTTTGTTATAGAGTAATGGTATGGGTAGTAATGCTTACCTCCTTCCTTCTTCTCGCCCTCTTATATAGCTTTTAGGTTTAGGGTTTCCTTTTCCTTTGGGGGAGTCCTCCTGGTCCTCCTCGGTCCGCCTCCTTTCCTTTTAGAGTTCTACTCGGTTACGTCCTATCCCCATCGTGGGGATATTCTCTTCACACGGTTAACGTGGTAGAGTTCTTGCAGCCTCTATTAGGTGGGTGACACGTGTCCAGGTGCGTGACCTGTGTCCTTACCCTACTGGGCAGTCAATTTGGCCGTATCAAGGTTTAATTTGCAAAGTCGACAAATGGATGAAGCTTGGAAAAATCAAGTCTAGAATAAACTTAATCCAGAAAAGTGAGTGAGATTGAAGATGAGAGTGAGACTAGACTTACACCTGCCTGCAGACTTAAATATAAACCCCAAATAGCGAGATATTCCTGCTTCCCAGTTTAAGAAAAATTAAATAAAAAAAATCGCATTGATTGGTCCAACCAATCCACCAAATTGTAGTTCATCATGCCTTTAAATCTTGTGGCTCCCATGCCCTAGGAAGTTCCATTTGCCTCACTTTATCATTTCACCAGATTAAGTGTTTGAGCCTTCTCTGTGTTGCATTTTCTTCTGTGTTGGGGCTACTACTTATCAACTGGTTGCTAAGTTTTTGTTGTATAGATTGGAAATGTATGCTTAAATTTGTTGTACTTCAAGTCTGCACAAAGAGATTGCCTGACATTCTGATATCTGCTCTTGAATCTCTTTTCCCTTCCTTTCCACTGTCATGTACTTTGGGCCGACTGCATAGGATATCAGCTGTGGTGGTTTACTTTTTGAACTTTGAACTTTGAACACCCACTTTGGTTTGAGGTGCAATGTGATTGCTCTCATGCTTCAATCCTCAACATCCTCTACTTGTGTTTGTTGATTTTGTAAAACTTTAAATTCAATTCTTAAACTTTTTTGATAATGCACAATCTAAAATATGCCTAGTTTTAAGTTCTCATTTGTTTGTACCCCAATCTAAAAATCGCTCAAACCCATTTGCAGATTGTTCAACATTCTTCTGACAATTGTTTTGGGTGGAATGAATGAGGGGGAAATTGTACTAGAATCATTGAGGCTTCATTTAGTTGCAAGGGGAATGCAAATTTTTTATGTAAAGTGAAATTTATTTCTCAAGGGAAATAAATTTTGATGTTTGATTGCAGGGGAAATATATTTTCCATGTGAAAAAAATTCCACTTAAACATTAAAATTTCTATTTTCATTTCCCAACCAAAATAGAAAGAAAAATAAAAACCCTACTCACGATCTCTTTTTCCCCTCTCACAACTCACCACCCCTCCCCCGTTCCCTCTCAGCGTCTCGTTGGCCGATGCTCAGTCTCTCGAGATATCGCCTACAGGAGTTGGAGTTGGATTTGGTGGCGCTACCATTCACTCTTGGCCACGAAGTCGTATTTTCTCGGTTTCAAATGAGATCTCCATTCTTTCCGGCTAAAATCCTTTGGTTTCATTTTTCCTTCTCTACTCATATGTGGGAGAAATGAAATAATAAAATGTAAATGGGAAGAACTGGATTTAAATTTTGGCTGCGTTTAGTTGCAAGGGAAATGGGAAGGGAAGGGAAGTGAAGGAATTTTTTTTCCCCTTTTGAGTGGTTTGGTTGCAATAGAAGTAAAGTGAAATTCATTTCCCAGAGTTATTTGGTTGGATGTAAAATAAATGTAAAATTTTAAAAATTGAAAATGCTATATATATTTCCTAGAAGGCAAAAAGGAATTTACATTGTTTAATTACCATTTATCGTTTTCAAAATACCAAAAAAGATTCTCCTTCATCCCCCATTTGTTTTGGGCATTTTACCCGCCAAGGTTGTGCACGCCTGATGGAGGCCGAGGTGGCAGCCCACCGATGGAAGCCGAGGTAAGCGCCTGATAGAGGCCAGGTGAGCACTACCGATGGAGGCCTAGGTTCAGCACGGCCATTGAGGCAGAGGTGAGCACGGCCTGATGGAGGCCGAGGTGGCTGATGGAGGCCTAGGTTCAGCACCTTTACTGGAGGCAAGGTGGAGGCGGGGTGCCACCGGCCTCCATCAGCCGCGCTATCACCTCGGCCCATCAGTCGGCCATCTCGGCCTCAAGCAGTCAGCTACAACCTTGGCAGGTAAAAATGACGTAACAAATAGGCGATGAAGGAGAATCACTGTTTTGGTAGTTTTCTAAACCCAAACCTAATTTTGGGTATTTTTGTTGACCAAAACTTTTTGTGGGTAATTTTGTAAAGGGAAACCCAAAAGTGGGTAATCATGTAATTTTCCTTATAGAGGAATCATGGATCAACCCCACCTGATTAAAAATAAGGTATTCTTTAGTTGCCACTGACACCTCTTCTTAACCCTGCAATTGCTAAGTGGATCATCAACACAATAGTTAAAAGATTAAGTGCTCTCAACAATCTCTTTCTCTTGATTGGTTGATTAACAACTACCATGGATAGGAAAGTTACAGATGATGTTCAACAGTTCCACTATCCCTATTTCATTAAACTTTTCAATCAATCCAAAAACCCATACTTTACCTTGAGCTCATCTTCCCTGTAGCTCTTATCATCACTTGGTGTTTGGAGTTGCCATACTTAATAGTGAAAATGAAGCAAACTTAGATCAATATGAGCTTAGGATATACTAGTTGAGCTTTAGAAAGTCCGATCAATGATCATATTAGAAGTTTGTTTTCAACTAAAACACTCAAACTACAGCTTGTTTGATTGAATTGTCAACAATGCATTTGTTCATCATTTCTAAAAGTTAAATGTAGGTTGCATTATTAAGACTTGATCCTACAAAACAAAGATGTAATGCAAGGCACACAACAAAGGATTAATAGATAAAAGAATCACTCTCTCTCTCTCTCTCTCTCTCTCTCTCTCTCTCTCTCTCTCCACATATCCACAAACACACAATACATTCAACTACTCTTCTTAAAATATAAACAAGAATCTAAAAGTGTAAACCTCGTCTGCTTGGATCACGCTAGGTGCCATGTGGTGATATAATGAACTGTGAACCCAAATACTAGAACT
The DNA here is from genome assembly GCA_022985045.1 of Macadamia tetraphylla. Lineage (NCBI taxonomy): Eukaryota > Viridiplantae > Streptophyta > Magnoliopsida > Proteales > Proteaceae > Macadamia > Macadamia tetraphylla. The sequence goes on along the minus strand of CM040962.1, from coordinate 27,821,328 downwards.
TCTAAAAAGAAGTAAAGCTTTCACAACAAGTACATCAGATGATTTAACTTATCTGTGAATGGGCATTTGACAACTCATGGTTTTCATACTTCCACTTCTAATATTTTAAAAACTCTCTCTCTCTCTCTCTCTCTAGAACATTGTGTTCTTTCATGACAATTATCAAAAATAAATCCCCCCCCACTTGATTCAATAAAGGATTATAAAAAAGAAATCCCCCACATCATCCACTTTGTAACTTCTCATTTCACAAAAATAAATAGAAAACTCATATTAAGTTCATCTGATACAAAACTAATCAACTTCATCCATGGCATTACTGTTCATGAAAAATATCTAATGTTCAAAGATCCCAAACCCAATTGCATTACTCTAAACATTTTTAATTGGAAGGTGGGTTTGGATGGACCATGGAACCAGTGGCGCGTAATCCAAAGCCTCCCTTCATCCAATCAGGTTTATCAAGAACAATAAAATACATTCTTCTATGAGGAAGAAATGGCTGCAAAAAATAAAAATGGAAGTATGGGAAAAGCTGCAAAAGCTTGATGGAAAAATGAAAATTAGCAACCAGTCCTTAACATGTATATGCACTCAAAATTGCAACCAAGGAATTCTCCAGAAACTGAAGAGTGTTCGATATATTGACTCTGGTTTTTGCTTGTCCAGCTCCATACATACTCTTGTTTCCTTTTGCACTTCTACCTGCAGATTAAGAGATCATCAGTGTTGACTTCTGTTTAATTCTAGATTCAAAGGGCTGACACAAATCCATGCATAAACAGATTTAAAAAACAAAATGCATACATTTGCTGTGAATTTAAAGTCAATTTTAATCTCTCCGTTGTTAGTATCATCTTTAAGCACAATATTATATAAACTTGGTTGCACTTCTATGAATCCCTTGTCATTTCCTTCAGTTAGTAACGCTCCTAGATGAATTTTGCATAGAACAAACAAACACAAGAAGAAGATAAGGAAGGCATTTAAGAGATGCAAGATTCTTAAGGTGAGACAGCTTTTGCCACTCTGAAAATGAGAATTTGAATTCAAATTTCTCATTCCAAACATAATCATCTTAGACATGCTGGTAGTTTAGTAAAAAGTAGTTCATCGTAAACCTGAATGAAACAACTAATGATTGTATTTATCTTACCACATCAATGCCCTTGATCAAGAAACCTCAAGATCCATCTCCTCCGTTGCTTCACATTCCTAACTAAAAATGCTTTTGCTTGAGGTTCATTTACTATGAGGAAATCAAAGACGATGTCAAGTGTATCTTCGCTAAATCCATCTACTTCTAGTATAGCATCCAACAATGCTTTAGGAGAGACATGCCTCTCTTTGACCACAGTCGCCAAATGATCTATAGAGGCGGCAACAACAGATATTTGGCCATCCAATGCTACCTTTGCTCTCTTTCACTCTCGAGATGCACCAGCTCCACTCCCCTCTCCAGAATGCGATGTGGACATTGGGACTTGGGTGTTTAAATCTTCACTGCCATCGGTCTCACCAATCTCCATATGGTCCACTGGATGGATGTATGGCCTAGGTTCTTCAGAAGTTGTTCCCTTATATTTTCTCTGACGAAAAGAAACTTTGTTTGATTGAGAAAATTCCCCCGTGGCGTGATCTTCACCCACAACTTCCTGAAGTTCTTCAAATAGGGGCCAAGTCATGTTTTTCAACTTCATGAATTCTTTTCCTTTCTGAATCAAAAGAAAAGAAAATCAAATATTAATGTATGATAATAATATCAGTGAACCACAAAATCAATTAAATACTTGTGCAATAAATCATTAAAACATATACCTTAACAGCAAATAGATACCATATTTGGTCTTCACTTCGTTTTTTCTCCGTGATCAAAACTAAACCCATTTTGCTCTAGACAAAGAAGAAGGTTTTAAAGGTCTGCTTAATCGTCCCTAAAGTGATTGGCCACATTGTCTTTTGTTACTTCCTTATGGTGTTATGGATGCTTTGAATTCACCTCTTTAGCAACAAAATTGTAAGTCGCCCTTTGAAAGAATTTCTTATCTTTTTCCCTTCCATACTTGGACTTGGAGGCATCGAATCATTGTTTCATCCATTTGCTCAGACCACGTGATATTCTTCCTTTGATCATTGATGCCTAATTCATCCTCCTATATTGCAATACATATTAGAATAGTTTCAGACATCAAATACTTCATCAAAATTTCATTTGAGTATGTGAGTTTTACCTCACCCATACCACCTGTGAGATGTAGCGATAGTACTTTACTAGCTAGAGTCTTTGTTTCATTCCAAAACTTTTAAAATAAAATATAACTGGATAGATAACAAAAAGAATGAGATCGCACAAACTTAATACTCCTAGAAATGATATAAGTATAAGAAAGCATGTATGATGAATAACAATCAACTCCACATAAGAATTCACAGAGTATTGTACACAAATCACTAATTTCATTCCAAATTATAATCAAGAACATAATCCAACTTTGGTGTTTTGTTGTAAAGATTTAATAATTCCATTCCAAATCACCGTCACTAACATAATCCAACTTTATAGCTATTACAAGCATATCGTACAAAAAAAAAAAGGTACAAACAATACTCTAATGGAGATTATGCCGCCTCCACCATCAACCCAATCCTGATTCTAGCTCATTCTCTTGCTTCTGCCACCCTACTAAGGTGTTGCACTATGTGGACATCAGGCTCAAATTCATGATTCACAGATTGTTCTAGTAGGTCTCTATCAACAGCTTGTAAAAGGTAATCATCTGGCATTACCATAATGATGTGATTATGAATACAACAACATGCCAAAACTATGTCCACCTGCATCTGGTACGAGTACTTTGGTACAGCAGTTATGATATTAAATCGCTTCTTTAAAACTCCAAATACACGTTTAATGTGATTCCGTAGGGATGAATGCCTATGATTGAATAACTCCATCTCAGTTTGAGACATTCTACCCCAAACTTCATTAAGATGATAGTGTACACCTCAAAACAGGGTAATAAAATTGCGTAAGAGTGGAGACCCAGCATCAGCAAGATAATAATTTCCTACAAAGAAAAATATTTTTGAGATAATTGTTACTCTAATAAAAGCTGAATATGTGAATTATGACCTCAACTATTTTAGTTTCATACTTGGCAAACAGACAATTGGTTCTCTCTATGGATAGCATCTGTCAATATCCTGGAGTTAGTCGTTGAGCCTTCCCATCCGGCTAAGGCGTATGTGAATTTCATATCAAAGTCACATGCCGCCAACACATTTTAGGTGGAATGTTGCTTACGACTTCAAAACTTAGCTTCATACTCAGGACTTACACTTATCGGAATATGTGTGCCGTCTATGGCACCTATGCAATCCTAAAATATGTTGTAGTTATTAGTAAAAATTAAACTAATATAAGCTTAACATTCATTAATATTCATTGTATTCAAGTTTTGTACCTGGAAATACAACATCCATCTATGATTATTCTGAATTTGTTGAGGTGCTTCGAAAATAGGATCCTTGATAAACACTTTTTGCATGTCTAGTATAGCATCTAGAACCATGTGAAAGTAATGAGTTACGGTCTCTCCAGATCTTTTCATGTAGAAATGCATGCTACGGTTCCTTTGGTTGAGGGAAATCATGTGTAGGAAGATTGCTATTTGTTCTTCAATAGTACAATGAACGGTATCATGAAGACCCAATTCTCTAAAAATATTAACAAATCTCTTAAAGCAATCTATATTCATCCTAAGATTGTGTTTGCAATCCTCTTCTGACTCTAATAAACGACTCACAAAATCACGATGAGTACAATAAGTATTCCTATAGATTGACTTATCCACATATTTTGAGTAGTACTTTGTATTTCATACCAGCCTACTACATGCCATCAAGATGTAATTTCAATAATAAGTTCCTCCTAAGAGTCTCTATCTCTCTCTATATGTGGTTCCTCCATACAAACTATTCAATCTAATGTTAAATCCCTTCCATCAACCATAATAAATTATAAATAAATGAAGACCAAAAATGAATAAACAAAATAACCCAAAAAAAAGAATATTGAATAAGGAGAGAGAATCATAAAACTAGATCATAAATGATCGAGATTCAACAGCCCCAAGGAGGGAGGAGTAAAGACAAAGCTACTCAAGTAGTGTTATAATTTGGAAGAAAGTTACGTATATATGCACCCACTCAATCTGAAAGTTCTTATGAGGTCAAAAGAAAGATCACTGGGAAGGGAAAACAATGATATAGACTTCCTTTCCCCCTGTTTCAATAATAAGTTCATTTGTCACGTCTATGTCTATTGGGTATTTTGTTTCAGAGTCAAAAAGTTGACTAAAAGAGGATAACACATAATTTGCTCTCCCGCACATTTATTTCATGTACATTTGCACATCTCCAAATGCCGGGGTCGACAGGAAATTTTTGCAGGGATTGCTCTTTCTTTTGTACCATAACAGACAAACGAGACCAACATTTCTATAAAGGTATATAATATGTGAATGCAATGGAACTCTGTTACATCGATTATAATTGATGTTAATAGGTGACATTCAAAATTTTGAAAATGCGATAATGTTTTGTTAGAAATTAGAACAGATATATACTTACATAAGAAAGTAAATTTTCCTACCTCCAGCCAGATAGTGCTTTTTAGACACATCAAGCTTTTATGATGGAAGAGGTCCTAGAATGGGTGATCGGAAACTACTAAAGTGTGATGTATTGTGGCATGGTGTAATATGGAATAATGCTAGGTCAGGATCCTTTCTAAACTCTTCGATGCATGAATTTCGGTGGAGAATCTTAAGCCATATGCATTTTTCCTATAAACTTCTACTATTAAATGGCTTCATGCCTTTTTGCTTTAGCTGCACTAAGTTTTGACTAATGTTTTTCTCCATTATTACAACCTCTTCAATTCCAGAACTGCTGGAAGTAAAAGGAAAATTACATGATTACCCACTTTTGGGTTTCCCTTTACAAAATTACCCACAAAAAGTTTTGATCAATAAAATGGAAAAATTACATGATTACCCACTTTTGGGTTTCCCTTTATAAAATTACCCACAAAAAGTTTTGATCAATAAAATGGAAAAATTACATGATTACCCACTTTTGGGTTTCCCTTTACAAAATTACCCACAAAAAGTTTTGCTCAACAAAAATACCCAAAATTAGGTTTGGGTTTACAAAACTACCCAAAAAAAGGATTCTCCTTCATCTCTATTTTTTGTCATTTTACCCTTGCCAATTGTAGCACTACCGATGGAGGCCGAGGTGGCAGCCCAGCACCGATGGAAGCCGAGGTGATAGGTTCGATGGCCCGAGGTGGAGCACTACTGATGGAGTCCTAGGTTCAAAAACTTTACGGAGGCGATGGAGCGGCCCGATGAGGCCGGGTGCAAAACGGCCTCATTGAGGTCGAGGTGAGCACGGCCCGATGGAGGCCTAGGTTCAACACGGCTTTACGGAGGCAGAGGGACTGGTACAACATTCGCCTTCCATCAAAGCCAGTTATCATTCTTGCTTCCATCAGTGGCCAAGTTTTCGTCATCAAATGTGCTAACTTTAAGGGTAAAATGAAGAATAAGGAGATGAAGGAGAATCACCGTTTTGGGTAGTTTTGTAAACCCAAACCTAATTTTGGGTATTTTTGTTGACCAAAACTTTTTGTTGGTAATTTTGTAAAGGAAACCCAAAAGTGGGTAATCATGTAATTTTCCCACAAAAATACCCAAAATTAGGTTTGGGTTTACAAAACTACCCAAAACAATGATTCTCCTTCATCTGCCTATTTGTTTTGTCATTTTTACCCCTGGCTTGCCGAGGTGGTAGCACGGCCTGATGGAGGCCAAGGTTGCAGCACTGCCTGATGGAGGCCAAGGTTGTAGCACGGCCTGATGGAGGCCGAGGTGGCAGCCCGGATGGAAGCCGAGGTGATAGCGGTCGATGAGGCCGAGGTGAGCACTACCGATGGAGGTCGAGGTGACACGGCTCAAGAGGGTCAAGTAGTAGCTCGCTTGTCACACTGTCACACAGAACTGTGCCAAGGACTGGTTAACACTGTTAACCCAAACCTGCCAGATCATTTGATACAAAGATTCCACCACAAAGACACAACAACTAAGAAAGTGCTCATGCAAAGGAAGACTTGGTTTACCTGTGAATATTCCCATAATCCTTGATACCCAAATTGTAATACAATAGTTAAGTACATGTGGTCAAGGCATGATATTTACACAAAAGAATACATTACATATCAAGTACTCGAAAGGAATCATCAAAAATCGATAGATACTCAGCCTAGATCAATGTAGAGCTCAACTCAGATCAAAGGGTAGAGCTCACCAAAGATCAAGGTTAGAGCTCATTTCAGATCAAAAGTGGAGCTCACTCTATATCGAATCAGGTCCAAGAAGACCTCGTGACAAGCAATCTTGCCGTTTAACTCCTCGTGGACCCACCAATCCTCTTCGTGGAACTCAATCAGGACCTGACCGAGCTCTTAGATGGATGACCTCAGAAATCATCTAAAAGAGGTGCACACGGGATGAGCTCACTAGCTCAAGAAGTGGAAAGATAGACCACACCGCAGTCCACACAACAAATCACAACCATATGCACTATATGCTATGCAATACATTTTAATCACGACCACCTAGCAACATTACTAAGTCTTTGGTTTAGTGCTACTACAACCACAAGGCGCAGATACCCGCACGCAATGAACTCCATCTCATGATACCCCATAGGGTCATCGAGAAGCCCACCGTGAGTACTCGTAAAAGTAAAACATGTTGACCATCGGCTCTCAACATAAAATAAATGATGTAATTAAAGGTGTTGACTCAAGAATTTAAAAGCAAGACGATTGGCCCTCTTGAATATACCATTGGGGTTGCCATCGCCCTAATGACCCCAGTAATGTCTAACTGCCATAGTGACTCGATAATCCGACTACTATTCCCCAAATGGTAACCCAACACCTTAACCCCTATTGGGAAGGGTCGTAGCACGGGAAGATGATAATCCCAAATCGCATGCTCCTATATGATAATAGTACGATTGCATAGTGCCACCGTGTTCCATACCACATGCCACTAATGCATTCGTTTCTAACCCGACTACGGCATCTAGTCTATTAATGCATCATGCACAATGATGTCAACATTCATCAGAGAAGTATATCATCACTTGGCATTGAGAAAATAAACACAGCACACATGGCATAAAAATATGAGGATGACTAATCTACATAGCATTTGCATGATAACATGGCTAGTCTAGATACAATTTAAATGAATGCCAAACAATGCCTTGAAACAAAGCCAAATGTCCTCTCCCCACTTACCTGTAGTGTACAAGGACTCACGCTAGGTACGGGTGAGATCCGGTACGAGAAGCGTACGATTTGGTGAACCTATCATGAGTGAGAGGGGTTAGTATTTCGTCACCTTGGGATCAAAATTAAAAAGACCCAATGACAAGATCATGTTTAGAATCCTAAAAGAAGGTCACAGGTCCGTTTTGGGTCCAATCGGATGTAAAAATCACGTTCGAAGCCTCTCGGTGGGTCGACACACTGCTGACTCCACCGGCTCCGACCGGCGGGTAGGTCGGCCCACCGGTCTAGCCCACCGATCTAGCCCGAGGGTCCTGCTAAGATCAGCGGGCAGGGTGGCCTGCTTGGCCCTGAGGTTAGGCCAGGGTTCGCCTTCAAAGTGGGGCCCTCAGGGCCAAATGGCTCACCGGTCTCAAGTGAAACTCATGCTTTTCCCAAACTTTTCCCAACCTTTGGGGATTCAAATGGGGCTTTTCCAAACCCATTCTTCACACATTCAAGGTCTCATAAGATGGTTATAACCTAGATCTAGGTTAGATTTGAGGAATGGAAAGCCATCTTACCTTCTTTGCTCAAGAACTCCTTCAAAACCCCAAAATCACTTCAAATCAACAATGTTTTTCCAACCTTGTAAATACTTCTTCAAATCCTTCAAAATCAACACATAGATCATCTATTAAACCTTAGATTCATCATCTCAAGGGGATTTACAGATCTCAAGAAACCCTACCCAAATCAAGGGTTTTACTTGGTATGGTGAAAGTTTAAGAACCCAGCCTTTGCTCACCTCTAAATGTAGATCTAGTGTTGGAGATCACTCTTCCGGCATCTGAATGGAAGATCAAGCCTCGTGCCATCGAAATCCATCTCTTCTTCCTCTTGCTTTCTTCTCTTCTTTCCTTTTTTTCTCTCCTCTTTACTCTTCTCACCAACGTCCGAGTGTCATAAATGAGAAAAGAAAAAGAAAAACATAAATGCTATATATACTTCTTAAATAACTAAGTAATCACATGGGTGGGTCACTCAGGTGGGTGGATGCGCCCACCTGTGTCCACCCACCTGAGGGTCAAAACTTGGCCAACAAGTGGGATTTTGATAGAATTCGGCCCTCGGCATGAATCTCACTCTTGGCATAAGATGTAATATACGTATGCGCTTTAAAATACGGCTACATACCTGCTTTATCTGTATATGGCCTTGTGATAGGTGCATGTACACGGCTTGGATACACCCGCCTTTTTGGCAATCGGCTCGACTTTTCGCCACCGTGTTTAAGGTCACCTTGCCATCATAGTCCATAAGGAACCCGCTTAACTCTCTCCGTTTGGGTCCCGATGGTTAAACCGAATAACCATGTAATCGATCGGGTTTAAGAAGTAGGGTATTACATCACCTGCTCAGCTTTATGACATGCTTCAAGGCCGAGGAAAGTGACATTTTTGCCTCATCACTTACTTTCTTCAATCTGAGTCGCTATTTCAAAAACCGAATCGCAGCCAATGCTTATGCATCAACCTTGCCCTCCATCAAAGTCAGTTACCACCTCGGCAAGCCAGGGTAAAATGACAAAACAAATAGGCGTATGAAGGAGAATCACTGCTTTTGGTAGTTTTGTAAACCCAAACCTAATTTTGGGTATTTTGTTGACCAAAACTTTTGTGGGTAATTTTGTAAAGGAAACCAAAGTGGGTAATCATGTAATTTTCCCTTGAAAATTCCACTCATATCGAATAAGAACAGAAGATACGCCTCAACATATGTTATACAACATTTTTTTATTATAAACATAGGCAAATTTATCAACACGAACCTCTGTGAGATATTAAGGTAGAAAAAATAACACGTCCTGAAATAAAAATTGATGATATTCCATGTAAGTCCTTAACTGTGATATTTATTTGTACTGTAGTAAACCGCCTTTAAATTAGGGTTAATATTTAATTGTAGCTTTCTATCTATGAACGGTGGCAGACACTACTTATAAACTGTGGCTTGGCAAGTGTCGTTTATGAATTGTGCTTAATGAAATCATAAAACAATCAACAAACAAATAAATTATGGAATAACCTTGCGTAATATAGATGCTGAAATAGAATAAGCAACATAACCATCATCCATCAAACTGTGCCCAAAACGTATGGGCTAAATTTGAAATATAAATAAATAGTTAACAGAAAATAAAACTCCCACTAACCAAGCATATCAAACGACTCGATAATACCTATATTAGAAACATGATCATCAAACACTCCTACTGACGAAGTCTTTTTAAGATGATTTGCCAACATACTGCCAATTTTTAAATCAATAGAAATGTCTAAACTTATAGAAATCCTAGAGATTCTAATGGCTTCAACTTCTATTCACTCTCCTTTGCTAACGAACGCATCCACCTCATAATTTTTTGGCATCCTCCTGTTTATCAGTCCCAAAATTTATTTTTTCTTCTATAACCACTCCTTAAAAATGTAACAATCCTTCTTCATATGTCCCTTCTGATGGCATCAATAACAATCTATATTATTTGTTTCCTCTTCATCTGCGAAATCTTGAGCATTATGACTCAAACTCTTGAAAGCCTTTTGACTTGTCATATGGATTGAATTTTTATATTTTGGAATTTTTTTTTTACCCTTTTATGTGGTCCACCATTAGATCCCTTATGGAAGGTTGCATTGCACTCTCAATCTTTATTTTTTTAATTTTCTCTCCTATTGAGTGCAAATGAAAATAAGCTCATCTAAGCTCCACTTCTCTATCCATTCTGATAGTTATCACCAGTAAGAACTGGGATGAAAGGCACATAACTTGAGGGAATGACAATCTTGTTTGGACAGTAATAACAACATATTGTATACCAAATTTAAAATAGGGCAATTTGCATCAACCTCCCCTCACGTTTACCTATATTATGTCTTCCCCCCTCAAAATTCATTTATTACATTTAAACCCAAAAAAACTAACGCCGTAAACATCTTTTGAGGTCAGTCTATAAGTGTATATAATTTTTCTAGAAATCCCATTTTGCCCTTATTGTGTTCAATATACCCCCACTTGGATAGGTTTCGTCATAGGTTCTCCGAAGCTAAGCTCTAACGTGCAAAAAAGCTCACAGGTGATTGAGGAAGAAGGCTTTGAGGAAGCTTTACATGGGCATGGCTAGACAATTGGCAGAAAGACGTACAACAAAGAGGGAGGTTTGAGGTCAGAAGACGTGAGAAATTTTCAAAAGCACTGAGTGCCTTCATTCCTCGGGATATAGTAGCATCTATGGGATTGTTTGATACTCCAAATCAGTGTGATGTCGATATAGCTCCATTTGACACTAATTTGCTTGATATTGATATTGTTGATATTGACTATTATGGTCATGAATGTTTGGTTGGGATCCCTTGTAAAAGCGAGAAGCATGGAACAACAAAAGGTTCCATGTCGATGTCAAATGATGGTTCTAACATTGAAGTGTTAGGATTTTTATGTGGGCTTAACTGATACAGATTGATCCATTGGGCCCAAGCAATAATAGACCCACTCTGATTAAGAAACTCCTAGCCCAATCCATTGTGAGAATGAATTAGGGTTTTAGAGATTCTATTATAAATAGAAGCTAAAGGTCCCTACAGCCGTCACTTTAACACCTTCATGGTTTTGGAAGCATGAACTCCCCCACAGGAATAGTTCCAAGGGTGAAAGGCTGCAGAAGATCTTAGCGGCTGGGACTCCATTGTGTAGTTCTTAGTTACAATCGTCATGGGGCTAATCTTCAAGCACATGGGAGAGAGTTATGTGATCAATACTTATGGTACTTCTAAACTTACACACATGTATTTTACTACTCCCATTGATTATCATGTATATATTTTTGTGTTCTTGGTTTAGGGACTACACTCATGGTTAATCTTTTATGATTAGTTTATGATTCTTGTATTCTAATATCAATAGAGTTCTTCATATGTTTAATATGGTAAATGATCCCCAACAATTGGTATCAGAGCCAAGCCTTATAGTGTTAGAATCAAGAAAAATCAAAGTAAAATTGATTTTGTATAGGGTTTGGGTCTCAAATCATGGAAATCATAATTTTACTCACTTATAGGTCCCGTATGAGAAAACTTTTTTCACGAAAGTTGTAGAGCACGCGAAGACGGTCACGACGGATACCGAAGTCACGCAAAACCGCGCTTTCACGCTACCCGTAAATCGTACCAAGGAGAGAGAAAATAATTTTATTTTTTTTCAAAAAAAAAACAATTGTATAGTTATTAATGTCATTACTTTTCTTGAGCTTTTTTTTTACAAGCTCATATGGTGTTGAATTGGTTTTGGGTTCTTTTAACCTTTGGGGTTTAAGGTTCAAGTTTTGTTGAGAGCAAATTAAATAAAATTTATTTTTGACATGAATATGAATATTTGAACTTGATTAGGGTTTTCGAGTTGACCGTACTATCTAATGGATTGGTTCACCCATTGTTAACCCATAACCCAATGGTCGTGTTTACTAACCCACAAAGTTTGACCATTGACTTTTGATCCTACCCAATGACCCATATATTTGACCCATGGACCTGAATTTTGATCTATTTGTGTTAAAATAACCCCCCCTTTATTGAACGGTTTTCATCCGCTTTGGGGTGGTTCGATTGGGGTTTTGGGTTTAAACAAAAAAAAAACAAATTCTCGGCAAAAAAATTTAAATGGCTCGACGGGGGAAAAAAAGGAGAATTTTTCACCCGTTTTTTTCATTGAGTCCAGTTTTTCATGCTTTTTGTTATATATTATGAGCCTAGTTTTGATCAACTTTTATGATTTATTTTGTATAAGTTACAAGTATGAGTGTTTTATGATTCTTTATGATTTTCCTATTAATTGGAAGAAATAAAAGAAAATCAACTCATACATTACTTGCATATTAGAATATGAACTTGTTTGTTATTGATAATGATAGTTCATGCTTTTATTTATGAATATTTTTTTATTCATGCTTAAACAATCTCACTTTTAGCTACCAGAATGAATTTGTAGACTATTGCAGTAAGATTTGATGGAATCTACCAAAGTGATAAAGTTCAACCTTATTGTAATAGAATACAAATCAAAGGTCTCCTTTGTTTGAAAAAAAAGAGAATAATGATTGTAGCAAGGTTGCTAATGTTCA
>CM040962.1:27788190-27808707 GCA_022985045.1 Macadamia tetraphylla | reverse complement strand
CATTTTGGACCTTTTCATTCTAGGATCATATATATAATAGCAAAATAAAAACTTATCTTAAGGACATATTCAAGCAAATTTGGAATGTCTTCAAGTCCTGACTCAAGTTACTTGAATTATATGGATGGCATGACTTGATCTTCAAGTTTGTACTCCACCACTTCATGGAAAAAGGACACATGAATCAATGAACACAAACAATAAACAAAATGAAGATTTGATTGGAACTCGGATCCATAACATTTTGTTGAAGAACTTCATGAATGTTAGTTTTTCTCATTGTCTAAATTGTCAACTCCCCTCTTTTTATATAAATTATGAATAATAGCAACTAATGGGAGTAACTATCTTTATAGAAATGAGGAGTATAAACTAACCCTCAAATAGAATATAATTATGACTCTCCCATAATAAAGCTCAATTGTAAATAAGCACACTAAGTCTTTACTTTAAGGCGGTTAACTGAAATCCATAATACATATTAGGAGATCATTTCCAATTGGGTTTCATCTAACGAAGTCTATCAATCACCACCTTTCAACTAATTCAACTCTACACAATGACGGCTGCACACCCATACATAAAAAAAAGTTACATAATAAAGAGAACAAAATCCACTAAAACACATCTAGAAGGGTTTCTTCCAAATCTCCCTCTATTTGGAAAATAGCAAAAAAAAGTAGGTTTTAACAATATTGTCATTGGCATGGACTTCTTTTAGACTTTAAATTACCGTACTACCATTATGTTAGTAAAATTACCTGATGTTGAAGTATAGGACCATTGTTGTTGAGATGGTTTGTCATTTTTGTTCACCCAAATGATCAAAGTCTTCGCAAATCGGGCTCGATCGGTGATTGTTTTATCTTAGAGCTAAAATGAAAGCATCCCCAATTGTAATTCAAGCACGTTGGTTAATTCACAAGCAAAGTAAAATTACTATCACTTTTGCCATCATAGTAAAATCGCTTTGTCATTTAATTTGTTCTGTTCCAATAGCTTATTCTTTGATGAATATGGTGGTTTACATTGCTTTGTAAAAGCTTTGAAGAGGTGGTGAAGTTACATTGTAAGTTTCGGTGTTTTCTTTGAGGAAAGATCTATGACTTGTGTTCCTTGTGTTTGAGTTACGGTTCTATATTTTGGCGTTTCTCATACTCTGGATGCTAAGTAATAATAATCCACTTTTACCATGTTTAATTTGCGATAACCGATGTCTCTTGGAGTGTCAATGGCAATGATCAAAGTGGGTTAAGGTTTGTGAATGTTAGATGCAAATGTCACGAACCCAAAGGGCATTGGTGCAATTTGAGTCTAGTTAGCACCCAAATATGTTGTACTCTGTTGCCCTGAAGCACCAAGAGGTTGTCGATACTTCTCATGGTGTGAACCTATAGCTGCACCAAGACTTTTGCCATCCCCTGCAACTAATTTAGAAGCAGTTGTTGGTGAAAGAATCCAAAGTCAACAGATGAAAGAAGATATTCGTGGCTTGAAGAAAAGAATTAAGTATTTAGAAAGCGTATGGAGCGATGAAAATTGTAATTGGTGTGCTTGTGGTGGTGTGTTTAGTGCTATGTGTTAAAAAATGACTTTACAAGCATTAATAGTGAAGTTGTGTCAAGTATGTAAGAATCTGAACTAAATGAAATCGTTCATTCTCACTATTCTTATAACTAAGTTATTGATTAATCATGACCCTCAAAATTGAATGGGTAGCATTTTGATGGAGAGAGTGCGACATTGTGATAAGTTTAGACAACAAGCAGGCACATTTTGACTCTAAGCAGGCGACATTTTGGTTGTAAGTGGCGACATTTTGGCTATAAAATGACATTTAATACCTGTAAATACCTATAACATTATACACTTGAAACCAACATATTTCATCACAACATATACCATAAAAAAAAATCCAAAACATATCCCTGAAGCACTAAGAGGTTCAAATTCCTGTTTTCATCATAACATATACCATATAAAAAAAATCCAAAACATATCCCTGAAGCACCAAGAGGTTCAAATTCCTGTTTTCATCACAACATAAACCATATAAAAAAAATCCAAAACATATCCCTGAAGCACCAAGAGGTTCAAATTCTGTTTCATCACAACATAAACCATATAAAAAAATCCAAAACATATCCACAAGCGACAAGAGGTTCAAATTCCTGTTTTCATCATAACATATACCATAAAAAAAAATCCAAAACATATCCCTGAAGCACCAAGAGGTTCAAATTCCTGTTTTCATTACAACATATACCATAAAAAAAATCCAACACATATCCCTGAAGCACCAAGAGGTTCAAATTCCTGTTTTCATCACAACCTATACCATAAAAAAAAATCCAAAACATATCCATGAATACCTGTTCAAATTCCTGTTTTCATCACAACCTATACCATAAAAAAAAATCCAAAACATATCCATGAATACCTGTTCAAATTCCTGTTCATAACATATTCCATACACAACAACAAATAGTGTGAAATAGAAATAGATCTTAACAAAATCAAATCCATCAAAACATCCAAAACCATACAGATGGATCCAACTGTCTTAAGGTCATAAAAAGTAAATTAATACAATATTGTTCTCTTGTTCTAAATTAAAACATCCAGATTGCTTGTACTTCATTTCTTCTCCCTCTCCCTTGCTGTCCTCTTTGCTCGATTCGTCTTTTGCTTGGTCAATACCTTGTCTTGTAAACACCCAACTGTGCTAGACATAGATGCTTGTGATCTAGTTAGTCATTGAGATGTGCTGATTCCATCTTCACTCTCTCCTTTATGTTTCTCCTACACAACAACAAATAAGCATAGATTTTTATTAAACAAGTTTCAACTAAATAAATAAAGTGAGTTGCATTTACCTTTATATTCTTCTTTTACTAGTACATCCATCACCTTAGCATCTCCGACCCTCGGGCATGTCCTCCTATTGTGTCCTTCCTTCTTGCGGATGTCACACCTAATTGATGATGATCTCTTCACAAATCTGAATGAAGTGCTTCTCTGCTTCTCTTTTCTACGATTTTGTGAGGTCTACGGTAACCTCTTGATTTGGTGGTAGTACTCTCTCATTAGTAGCATCATCCTTCAATCTTGCCAAATCTGGAAGTGGATGGATCATCTCTTTGTATGTATCAAGTATTTTCCAATCTTTGAAAATGGATCACAATAGTTGACCAACTCTCCCTTATGTATGATATAGAAGCTGCTGACATGGAGACAAGGTATACGATTGCCTTCCCAAACTCTACAATCACATACGTAATGGTTCAAATTAACCACAAATCTGTTGCCAAATCATCTAAGACCTCAAATTGACCTTCACTGCGGTTGACACTGCAATGCCTTGCTTCTTCTGAACCTTGTTCAACTTCACCATAACCCTTGGTGTTACTTTACCCTCCCACATGGTTGCCTTCTCATACCTTCTATGTAGCCTACCCATTATTTTCACCCTTAGGTGATCAACCAATGTGAGAATGGGTTTGCTCCTTAAGTTTCCAATCCATTGATTAAATGACTCAGTCATATTGTTCATTATATGGTCACTTCTTGCTCCTACATCAAAGGCATGCCTTGACCACATCCTCGAGGGGGTTTCATTCAAATACATGTATGCATTTTCCTTAATCTCCTTGATGCTATTCATTTCCTTTTGAAGCGAAGTTCGTTGAAGCTTGTGAGGCAGCCCAAAATGTAGCCTCAATAGCATACCAGGGTGCTTTGCCTTCAGGTTTTGATATAGATGCCTACTGCAAATTCTTTGGTGAGCATAAGGGAAGATTGTGGAAATCACAACTGATAGCCCCTATACAACACATATGTTCAAATGTTATGACATGTAAATGAGTAATTCAAAATACATATAAAAAAGAAAAAAAGAAAAAAAGAGACAGAAAAGTATATGCCCCTATACCTTCTGTCTATCTGACATGAATGTGAGTGACATATCATCACTGCCATCGAGTAGAGCATCTCGTAAATTATCCAGAAACCACGTCCAGCTATCCTTACACTCAACTTCAACTACACCATATGCAATAGGAAAAATACCATTGTTTCCATCAACAGATATTGCACTCAATAATACCCCTCCATACCGGCCCTTGAGGTGGCAGCCATCAAGACCAATGAGCTTCTACATCCTCTTAAAAACCCTTCTTGCAAGCATCAAACAGACAAACAATCTTTTAAAATCGGATTATCGACATACGGTTCCTGTTCTCAAGCGTAGCTTAAAAATACTCCCAACATCCTTCTAAAGTACCAACCTACCATAAGCGGTAGTTTTGCATATGATGTGGAATGGCTTCCTTCATTAATCTCTAGGGCAATCCTCGTGCCCTATACTGACTAGTATAGTGGGCGAAGACCAGTATGTTTTACGCATGTGATCGACCATGGTCTCTATTTTCATTTACGGTTGAACCTTGAGTTGTTGAAGAAGTTTCATTGCTATCCATCTAGATGTAGCAGACTTGTTCTTGGTTGCCTTAATACATGTATGGTGGGTTATATGTCTTTACCATGTAGGTGATACCATCGATATAGGTGAAGCATGTAATCTCCATGAACAATTTGGTGCTCGCATATAACTGTAACTCTAGTTTGTTCATTTTTCACTTTGATAATATCAAACCCCTCTTGTAGTATATACTCTCAAAGCTTCCACGAAATGGTACACATTTCCATATACATTACCTTGACAATCTTCACCTTGCCACCTTCACCCACATAGTTACATTCACCAAATTTGCCATAATACTCTCGATTCATATCCGGATAGGTCATCATCAATTGGATCCTCATCATTTTCCCATACCCATCATCCTCTGTAGATTCGAGTCATTACGACCATCTTCTTTTCACTTTCATCATCCCACTCGTCTTAGGCGCCAATTTTCCCTCTTCATCAGATCCAACCATAGAGTCATCTGAACATGCATTCTTTTGCTAATAGCCGACAACCTCATCGAGACACTCTCATTCTCTTACGGTAGCTTCATACGCTACTAGCTCTTCCACTAAGTAGCAATGCTCACACACCTTGCAATGGTCTTGGTATCTTTACCTCCCCTAGCGATGCTGTAGCACAGCGATAGCACTTCCACTTCCACTACTATTAGCATCGATAGTAGCCCTACATACACAATTTTTCCCTTGCTCGACGAACCATCACCATATGGTTGTAGAGCACAATGACATTGTCCACTAGGTTTATCATCAAGTTCACCATCTCTATCATTAACCAGCTGCTAGGGAACGGTTAGCTGTAAATTCATCGGTTCAGGACTTTACATGAACAATGTCATCCACATATATATTTATCATATCACAACTATACAAGACAAACAACTCATACAACGATGGATCATCTGTTACCTCCTTTATCTCATTGTTTGGTAGTGTACACTTGGCAGAAAACTACATTATGACCCACGGCACATGTGTGATGAGTTCATTGTAGATGTCATACACCATGTCCAAGTAGCCATATAAGTCGGATCAACAATTTTAACTATAGTCTTCCACTCCAATGGTATTCAATAGCACATTAACATTCATTGCTAAAAAAAAAATGTAAGCAGAGAAAATCGGTAACATTACTTAATACTCATTAGAATGGTAAACTTTTCATCAAGATTTTAGATAATATGCAAGTCAAAGCATTTATGATGGGAACTATAAAACCTCTAGATGATTGAAGACTAATTCCACGATATGCTACTTGATCACACATTAAGCTGATATGAATGGGTCACATACTTACCTTAAAGGTTAGAAGAAAGAAACAAGAGGGGGAACCAATGGAAGTTCCATTTGGTTCTAGGAAGACTACAACAAAAATTATTACTTCTACTATGGTTTCCTATTGGATCGGGTATTGTTAACCCTCTTTGGTAAGGTTCTTACACCTTGAGCGATGTCAAGTTTCCTTGGTTGGTGCCAAAAAATTCAGTTCGATCATGCTACGGAGGGCATTGAGATAACCACGAGAGAAGGTTTGGCAATGTTTTAGAGCTCCAAAATGAAATAACATAATTGGTGCATTGAAAATGCTTTCCGTTTTATAGGGCCATTGTAGTAGAGCTCAAAATGGAATACAAGGGCATTTCGATGAACCGTTTTCAGATAAAGCTTGAGCATCAAGCACATGATAGAAGATAGAGAGGGCAATGTGTAATACCACTTCTTAAACCGGTCTGATTTAGTGGTTGAACGGTTTAATTATCGAGGAACCGAGCAGGAGGATATTAGAGCGGGTTCCTTATAGGCTATGATGGCAAGGGTGACCTTAAACACCGGTGGCCGACAAGTCCGAGCCGATGCGGAAGAGGCAGGAGTGCCCAAACCGTGTCGTGCACCTACCATAAGGCTATGTCGGATAAAGCAGTATTATATCCAGTATTTTAAGGTATATCATTATGCTACATCATATGCGGGGTGGGGTTGAGAGGTCGAACCGGTCAAAATCCAGTCTTGGCTCTCGGTGGGTAAAACAGTGGGTACACCACCCACGAAATGACCCATCAACACTATTCATTAATTAGGAATAGTATATAAGGCTTTATGATTCTTTTCTTTCCATTTATTACCCTCGTGCGTTTGGTGAGAAAAGTAAGAGGAGAGAGAAAGAAAGGAAGAACAAAGGAAGAGGAAGAAAGGAAGGATTTCAGTGGCGCGAGCTCGATCTTGCCATTCGGTGCGAGAGGTAATCTTCAACTCTAGATCTCAGTTGGAGGTAAGAAAAGTTGGGTTTATGAACATTCACCATACCCAAGCTTTAAACCCTTGATTCGAGTATGGTTTCTTGAGATCTTGTGAATACCCTTTGAAATGATGAATCTAAGGTTTAATAGATGATTTATGTGTTGATCTTGAAGGATTTGAGGAGATATTGACAAGGTAGAAGGAGCATTGTGAGTTGGAGGTGATTTGAAGGGTTTGAAGTCATTTTTGGGCAAAGAAGGTAAGATGGTTTCCCTCACTTGAATCTAACCTAGATCTAGGTTAGAACCATCCTATAGGACTTCAAATGTGTGAAGAATGGGTGGGGAAAGCCCATTTGATTCCCCAAAGGATGGAGAAAATGGAGAAGAGATGAGTCATTCCGTCAAAACGGTGGGTACAACGGCGGTACCTACCATGAGTACCCACGAGAAGCGAGGTCCTGGCCAAACGGCGGGTACAACCGGGGTATAACGTGGTACCTACCGCGGTCATAACCGATGGGTATAACGGTGGGTGACGACCACTGTCTTACCCACCGTGTGGCCCGAAGGTGATCCTTATGTCGTCGAACCCAAATCGGACGTGTGACCTTCTTTGACGTTCTAAACACGATTTTGACATCGGTTCATTAATTTTGATTCTAAAATGGTGAAGTACTAACCCGCTCAATTATGTTAGGTTCACCAAATCCTACTCGATTCGCTCGGATCTCACCGTGCGAGCAGGAATCCTTATGCGCTTCTAAGTAAGTGAGAGAGGACGTTTGGCCTTGTTTCAAGGCATTTGTTTGCATTCATATAACTATATCTAATCTAGTCATGTCATCACGAATATGCTATATAGATTAGTCATTCCACACATTGATGTGCATATATGCTATGTTTACTTTTCAAATGCAAATTGAATGAGATGTTTATATGTTGAATGTGGGCATCATGGTGCATAATGCATTGATAGACTAGATGCCGTAGTCGGCTTGGAAGCGAATGCATTGGTGGCCGTGGAATGGGACACGGAGGCACTATCTTGATCGTACTATTGTCATATAGGAGCATGCGGTATTAGGATTCTCACCATCCCGTTACTCGACCCTTCCCAACAGGGTTTAGGTGTTGGGTTGCCATTTGGGGAAGCGGTCGCGGTTGTCGGACACGTGGCGGTTAGGCATTCGCCCGCGAGTCATGTAGGACGATCGACAACCGGTGGTACATTCAAGAGGGCCAATCGTACTGCTTTTAAATTCTTTGAGTCGCACCTTTATTTTCGATCATTTATATTTACATTGAGAGCGGTGGGCGGCATTGTCTTTACTTTTCGAGTACTCACGGTGGGCCTTCTCCATGACCCTATGGGCGTGTCGCGGGAGGGATTCGGCTCGTGCCGGTATCGCGCTTGTGGTTGTAGTAGCACTAAAACCAAAGACTTAGTAATGTTGATTAGGTGGATGTGATTTAAAATGAATAGCATGGCATGTAGTGCATATGATGTGTTGTGATGTGTGATGTGTGTGGTCCATCTTTCTACTCTTGAGCTAGTGAGCTCATCCCGTGTACACCCCTTTTAGATGATTTTGGTCATACATCCGAGGAGCATGGGGTGGGTCCCTCGGTCGAGTTTCTGAAGAGGTGGTGGACCCTGAGGAGTTTGAGCAGGCGTGGGCTCTCGTGTGAGACTCTGCGGGACAGCGATTACGAGGCAGTGAGCTCCACCTTGGAGCCGTCTTGAGCTCCCTACGAGGCAGTGAGCTCTTCTATGTGATCTTGAGTGGGCACAACCCTTGATCGTGAGCTCGACTTGATCTGAGCAAGTGTGTACTCGATGGTTTTGATGATTTCTGATATATTTAATATTTGAATTTTATTCTTTTGTGTATATATCATGCCTTGAGCCCAAATGTATATAATTATCGTATCATAATTCGGGTTATCAAATATATGGGATTTATTAGAGTAAAACTTAGTCTTCCGTCGATGGAACTTATGTTAGTGTGTGTATCTTTGTGGTGGAATCTGATGTCGATGATCTGGAAGGTTTGGGTTAACAGTGTTAACTCGGTCACCGCTCGGTTAGAGGTGAGCAGGGTGTGACAAGCGGTGGTATCGAGGCGTGATGCTCTGCTCCACTCCTGACATACCATTAGAATCCCGTAGACTCTATAATAGGAAAATGGGGTTGGGTAAAGATAAAAGCTTTAAAGATTAAAAGCTAAAGAAAGAAAGTATAAAAAGGGATTGCATTATATATTGCATTCATGGCATGCGTGAGTATAGATAAAAAGGGGATTAGGTTGGTGATGTAACCTATAGAGTACTATTTCGACGAAAATTTCGGCAGCATAACGGCTTAAAATGGGATTTCCAAAAATTTTACACAAATACCTGATAAACAACAGATAATAAATATAATAAAGATCACAGATGGCACAATACATCACAACAAAATCACATAAGCACTCCACATATGAAATCACCACAAAAGTCCACTATTCAAAGATATATTATTCCACAATGAATCCAGTTACATCGCAATTACAAGGAATGAGAAGAAATAAATATACAATGTCTACAAAAAGGAGAAAGCGGGTAGCGACTAGTGTGGGTGAGCCAAGCCCTCAGCTGTCGTAAATCATCATCGTCGATGATCACCACGTTATTGGAGGCACAGGTTGGCGTCGAGCGGTGATCGTAATAGTCGAACCTCGCGTTCACCACCCGTACCTCCCTCCGAAGCCGGCCATAGTCTGCTGAGATAGCGTTGGCCCTGGTGTCCAAGTCCCGACCCAGCCTAAGGAAGGAATCCTCCAAGGTGGTCTGCCTGGAGGTAATCTCGTCCAGCCGCCTTAGTATCTGAACCTGGCCATCCTGCAAGGCCCGCATGGAAGACGTCATGCCCTCAAAGTCGTAGGCACCACTCCCAGGTGGTGGGGCTGTAGCTCTGGAAGAACTAGGGCCAGGACCTCTCGACTCCTGAGGCGCATCCTCAGGGATGCTGCCACCCATCAGATCCTCCTCCTCGTCACGAGGCGTAGTCCTCATCCTCCTCATGGACTCCTCCTCCATGAGGACATCCTCCATAGGGCAGCCCTCCTACCCCTACCTCTCTGAACTCGATCTGGAGGTGAATCCATGAGGTGCGAGACCCATCTTGAGAGGTTTCTCGTCGAACCTATCGGAGTCTTTCCCTCCTCACAGCTCGAGATCCACCCGAAGAACTCGAAGATCCTAGTGAGGATCCTCACGTAAGGGAATCCTCCATCCTCTGGTGGGAAGTGTGGTGCTCCATCGTTACGAGGATAATATAGGGAAGGCACAAGTGCTCCGCCTCCCTCTGCGGCCGTGAAGATGCAAAAGGCAATGAAAGCGCCATGAAACCCACAGTTCGATGACCTCCTCTGGGGGCGGTTGAGCGGATCAGCCGGTGAATAGGCAGAACCTCGGGGTAGAAGGATGTCTCGGATTCAGGCGCTACTGCTACAGAGATGGTCTCGTAAATGAAGTCCAGGTGTCTCGAGGCTCATGAATGGTCCACGAGGCCTACCTGTGGGGCTGTAGTTCGGTGTCCCACGCCGATATACCAAGATCTTGGCAGGTGCCTACCGTCGGTGGATATCCACTCCCTTCACCAAGCTGCGATGGTGAACTCCCGTCTGGATCGACACCTCCAGGTTGCGATGGAACCAAGCCAGACGAGCTGCTCGTAGCATGGTCGGTCCACATGAAGAATAGAGTCCCGCCCAATCTGAGAACCTCTCCTGAAGCCTAGCCTTGTGGAAGTCCTCGACTACCACGGTCTTCTCCATCAACAGACCCCTTGGAAGTTGGGCGGTTAGGCTGCGGCCTCTGCCTTGGAAGTGCTCCTCATCATAGTCTGAAGATGGGCAGGCGAGTCTGAGTCTCCTGTCGGGATGAAGAGCTGGTCTCTGCACTTTTCGCTTAGAGCGGTGGTCTTGCGTCTAACGCCAGAGGAAGATGGTCCTTTGCCGGTGCGTGACGACATCCTGGCAATAAGAAAAGAAAGTAAGGATTAGTACAGGAAGGAAAATGACAGCAACATTAAAAAGGGGGAATCCAAAACCCAATTCATGCGAAACGGGAACGGCAACAATCTAGGAACGATAGGAAACCTATGACATGAAGCACGGTAGTTTACAACACATAGAAACGCGCTAAAACAGTAAAATGACAGCAAAAGCAAAGAGCATAAATAACACGAGGGGATTCAAGCCCAATGCTCAAATCCGAACATAATGGAGAACAACCGGAAACCATAGGACTAAGACAAAATGCCGTAGTAACGGGATGATGAAAATGCAAGAACATACCCCAAATAGATTATGGAATTCCATGAGTACAAGTATGGAGGAAAATCAAGGAAACCAATGCCAAAAATAGGGATTTTCATGGAAATACATGGGGATTTCAAACATAATGGATGATTCATGAAATCTAAAGCATATCAAGCACAAAGCAAGTGAAATGCATCACAAGGGAATCATCAATTGGAGAAAAGGATCAAAAATTTAAGAAACCCCCAAATTTGGAAACCTAGGGCACAAATTGGGGTTTTCTTCAAATGAAGAGACAAAATCCCTATAAACTACAAATGAGCATAGTAGAATCATCACAAACACATGGAAAGACTGTTCTATGGTGAAAGATATGGAAAGACAACCTAAGGTAAAGTCTACGCATGCATTTTACCCAAATGGAAATTCTGAGAAAATGAAAAAAAGGAGAAACTTACTTGAGGAATGGAGAGTTGACTCTTCTCTAAACCGCCAAGTTGGTGAATGGACCCGTGAGTAGAAGCGCCGAGGAGACCTCTAAGATCGCCCAAGGAAGAAAGGAGGAAAGAAAGGAAGTTGGGAAAGAGACAAGGCGAGCAGGGCTGTAGGGCCTGTTAAATCTTCTTCTGAGCAAGACAGCGGGTATAACCGCGGGCTCCTACCCCAGATGCCACCCTGGTGAAGCGGTAGAAACCGGCGGGTATAACGTGGACACTACCCCAGGTTCATCCACCGTTATAGCCAGTTAGGGAATTTTAAAATTTTCCTTCTTTTTCTTTTTCCCTTCTCTCCTCCTAGTATGATTTCATTGATTGTTATGATGGATATTATTCCTATGATTAATATGCTATGGTCAAGTGGGACCATTAGCATGTATGTTGTGGACTTTGCCTGTATCTTGGAGTTGAGCTACGATTATTTACAGGCTATCATACACTACAACACCTCATGTAATGGCATATGATTGTGTGCCTAAATCAATTCTATGTGTTTAACCAATATGGTATGTGATGTGTTCGAGTGCAGGGATACGATGTACGTACTAGATCCGGTAGTAATGCCGAGGTACCTCGCGGGGTCCTCGTCGGTGATCGACCACAAAATCCAGAGGGTCCGTTACTGGGGCCCTCACCTCCACTACCTCCGAAAACCCTTGGTGGGGTGGGGCACATGGGGACCCACCTATGACTACTTCGGACCCTCCACGGTCATTACAGGGGGATGTTGCTCAATAATCCGGCCAGTCCCAACAAGCTTTTGACAACAAATGCTTGACAGCGCCAAGCATTTAGGTCGCTATCTAGCAGCGTTGGACTTTTCTCATGGGTCAACCTCCCGGGTACTCACTCCATGGACCCACATGAGGGTCGGGGCAGGACCACAAGTGGTGGGTACACCTCCAATCCACCATTCGGTATTCCTCGGCATGGGATGCCCCTCCATACTCCTACTATCTGTATATGCTCCTAACTTCTGGCGTGAAGTGTCCGTCAAGGGTAGTGGAGTCATTCAAAGAACTTACCACGGTATTCTCTAAGGTGGGAGTGATCCTCTGGAACGGATCAATGGATCCCAAAAGTTGGAGAAGATATTTGAGGTGCTTGAGTGCCGGATGCCCGAAACTTATTTGTCTTTGGGTTGCGGCTCGAAAGAGGCAAATTCTTGGTGGAAACCTCCAAACCTATATTAATGGCTATTCATCCAGAACCTACTTGGGAGCAGTTCAAGGAGTTGTTTTGGATAACCATTATCCGTCGTTTGAGACGAAAGGAGGCGAGTTCATGGCTTTAACTCAAGGAGGTAAGGCTGTCCTTGAGTACCAACAACGATTCGAGTTTGTTCCATTTTGCCCCAAGGCATATCTGACAGTGAAGAGAAAGCGAAAAGGTTCTAAAGGCCTAAAAGCATCTATTGGAGTGCGTGCTTGAAGTCTTGGATTTGACGAATATGGCAGTTATGAGAAGGCCAAAACAATGGAAGATAAGCAAAAGGGTGAACAGTCCCTCACTCACGGATTTGTGGAAAAGAACAAATCCATTCCCGGATCGGAAATTCCTCCAAAGCCTACCTGGATCATACGATTACAGGGCCTACGTATAGGCGACCCTATAGGCCATCGGCTACCCTCCTAGGCGGTTGGTGGTTGGGTTCTACCTCTTTTTAGAACACTAGTGTGGCGCCTCTGACTCCAGGCCACCTCGACCTCCATCACAGCGGGTCAAGTGCGAGAGGGCCCGCTCGATTCAGCGTCTGATTCATTGCTTCAGCGCCATTCCTATGGGCATTATCCGAAAGGTAGCCGGGCAGACCGACTTTTCCCTCGATCACCCTTTCAACCTCCCTTACCAGAGGCGATCAACCCCGAGGAAGGATGTATGCCCTATCGGAGGAAAAGGAGGCTAATACGAGAGATTATGGCAGTACATTTTAAATTAAGAAGTTCATTATGATTAATATTGATGACTTTTGAAATTATATCGTTGTTATACTATGTATCCTACCCATATCGGGCATACCACCTATGTTTTATTTGATTAGGAGCTACTCATTCATTAGCATCTAAAGAGATTTGTAGGAAACTTGGGATGTCACCGGGATCCTAGATCATGGAATGATTGTTAGTATGCCTCTTTGGTAAAATTACCGATTGAAGGAAGTGTATGGGCCGTGCCCGATGGAGATTAGTGGGAAGAACTTTGAAGCACAACTCATTAAATTCAATATCAGAATTTTGATGTTATATTGGGTATGGATTGGTTGTCGGCTCATCGAGCTAATGTGATCTGTGGAAAGGCTGATTAAGGTAACGGATGGCGAAGGGAAAGAGTGGGTATACGGCGGATACAATGAAAAGGGTGAGGAAGGTCCTTGTCTCCGCTCTCAAGCGGTAAAGTTGCTAGAAAGTGGATGTCGGGGTTTCATAGCCTCGGTACTCGATGTTGATGCAAAGTTACACCTCTAGAAGAAGTAAAAGTGGTTAAAGAGTTTCCGATGTTTTCCCGGATGATCGATGCATTTACCACCTAATAGGGGTTGGATTTTCCATAGACTTGACTCTGGAGCAGCTCCGATATCTAAGGCTCCATATAGGATGGCACCGTGAATTGAAGGAGTTGGAATGCGATTCTGGGCTATTGGAAAAGGGTTTATTTGCCCAAGTGTTTCACCTTAGGGTGCCAGTGTTGTTTGTCGAAGAAAGGGTGGTAGTTTGCGTATGTGCATAGATTACAGGAGTTGAATAAGCTAACCATTAAGAACGGTATCCATTGCCACGCATTGATGATTTATTTGATCGATTGCAAGAGCGGGTATTTTGAAGATAGACCTTGGTCCCGGGTATTATCGACTCAAGATAAAAAGCGTTGATATACCCAAAACAGCATTTAGGACTCGTCGGCCATTATGAGTTCCTAGTGTTGTCCTTGGGTTAACCAATGCTTTGGCGACATTCATGGATCTAATGAATCGAGTATTTGAGGATGTGCTTGACAAATGGGTAATTGTTTTATTGCGATATCTTGATCTACTCCAAGACGAAGAGCACACTCAACACTTGAGGATGGTATTCTGAGGTGGAGATCAACGGTTGTATGCCAAATGGCAAGTGTGAATTATGGCTTGAACAAGTTGGATTCACAGGGGCGCGTGGTGTCTAAAATGGGAATAAAGTAGATCTGCTAAGGTGAAAGCGATGGTGGAATGGGAAAGCCCAAGAATATTCTTGAAATTAGAAGCTTCTTGGGTTTGGTGGATACTACGGCGTTTCATCGAAATTTTGCTCGGATATCGGCACCAATGACCAAGTTGACTAAAAAAGGGGGTGAAATTATTTGGGGAGGAATGTGAGAAGAGCTTCGAGAATTAAAAGAAAAGTTGGTGGCCCACATCTGACTATTCACGAAAGCACGGGTGGAATGACGATTTACCGATGCTTCAAAGTTGGTTTGGGTTGTGTTCTCATGCAGCGGTAAGGTAATAAGCGTATGCATCCAGGCAACTAAAGGAGTATGAAAGAACTACCCCCCATGACTTGGAACTAGCTGCAGTCATTTTGCCCTTAAGATCTGGCGACATTATTTGTATGGGGATAAGTGTAGATATATAGTGACCACAAAGCAGAAATACTTCTTCACCGAAGGATCTGAACATGAGGCGAGAAGATGGCTTGAACTCATGAAGGATTATGGCTGCGATATTGGTATCATCCGGCAAGGCTAATGTAGTGGCGAGATGCATTGAGTCGGAAGACAGGTATGTCGCTCTCATATAGCGGTCGACTCACCACTTGTGCAAGGCGATGCTAATGGATGAAACCCTTTTTATGAAGGGCAACCTTGGCTTGAACCTCAACGAGAAAACCTTAAATGGTTGGCGGTATCATATCGGCTCTACAAGTGCATCCGGCAATTAGGCAAGAGGTGATAATGAAGCAACCTTTGGATCTGAATTGCGGCGGATTAGAGTTAAGGTTCAAGACCAAACAATGAGCGACCGATTTTACTTTAGCGGTGATGGGGCATTGATGTTTGGAGCGGTTGTGTGTACCGATTTGGATATACAAGATAAGATAGTGAGAGAAGCACATAGCTCAGTACTCACTTCACCGGAAGTACCAAAATGTACAAAGACCTCAAACAAAGTTCTTGGTGGCCAAGCAAAAGTCACCATAGCTTTATATGTGGCGACTTGTCTTACGCGAAAGTAAAAGTGAAAGGCACCGACCTTATGGTACCCTTGACCACTCGATACAGAATGGAAGTGGGAAAGGATTACAATGGACTTAAATCCGGACTACCAAGTACACCTAAGGGAATGGATGCGATATGGGTGATTGTGGATCGAAACACCAAGGCTGCTCATTTCATTCCTATCAAGACCAAGTTCTCTATGACCAAACTAGCACAACTTTACATGGACAACATAGTGCGTTTACATGGAGTGCCGATGAGCATTGTTTGGATAGGGACCCAAGGTTCACTTCGATTTTGGAAAAGCTTCTGACATACCTTGGGATAAGCTGAATTTAGTCTGACTTTTCACCCCAGACGGATGGTCGGTCGAGGCGAACCATACGGATATTAGAAGACATGCTCGGGCATGTGCAATGGAGATGAGTGGCGGTTGGGAAGAATATATACCTCTTATGGGTTTTCATATAACAACAGTTACCAAGCCACAATTGGGATGGCTCCATATGAGGCGTTATATGGCGAAAGTCGAACTCCTTTGTATTGGGATGAGGTAGGTGAGCGTCGAATGTTAGGACACGAGATAATCTGAGATGACTTGTGACAAAATCGGCGTTATTAGAAACGGATTAAAGGGGTTTGGTCCGTCAAAAGAGCTATCCGGACACCGAGAAGGAATTGAATTTCAACCGGGAAAAAATTATTTCTCAAGATCTCTCCTACTAAAAAGGGTTTTCAAAGGTTTCACGAGAAGGGAAGTTGAGCCCAAGATACATGGGACCATTTGAGATCTTATCCGGGTTGGCTCGATTAGCCTACATGCTCTCTACCACCTTCCGGGTTGGGATGTTCACAATGTATTCCATGTATCCATCTTGAAGAATGCGTACATGATCCATCTCATGTACTACCGTGGAACAGTACCTAGAAGGTGATATGACCTACAGGCAATTTGAAATTTTGGATCGGAAGGTGAAAACCCTTATGGGCTCCATTTCCTATTTAAAAGGGGCGATGGGCTGATCATTCACTTGAAGAAGCATCTTGGGAGGTAGAAGAAGAAATGCGACCGTACCCTCATCTTTTTTATCAACGGTGCAATTTGAGGGCGAAATTTTTCGGAAGGGGGTAATGTAATACCCTTCTTAAACCGATACGATTTGCGGTTGAACCGGTTTAATTATCCGAGGCGAAGCGGAGGATATTAGGCGGGTTCCTTATGGGCTATGATGTACGGGTGACCTTAAACACGGTGGCCGACAAGTCGAAACCGAGTGCGGAAGAGGCAGAGTGCCCAAATTGTGTCGTGCACCTACCATAAGGCTATGTCGGATAAAGCAATTATTATCAGTATTTTAAGGTATATCAGTATGCTACATCGTTTTGCCGGGGGTGGGGTTAGCGAGGTCGAACCGGTCAAAATCCCGAGTCTTGGCCTCGGTGGGTAAAGCGGTGGGTACACCACCCACAGGTGACCCATCAACACTATTCACTTAATTAGGAATAGTATATAAGGCTTTATGATTCTTTTCTTTCCATTTATTACCCTCGTCCGTTTGGTGAGAAAAGTAAAGAGGAGAGAGAAAGAAAGGGAAGAACAAAGGAAGAGGAAGAAAGGAAGGATTTGAGGGCGCGAGCTCGATCTTGCCATTAGGTCTGGAGAGTAATCTTCAACTCTAGATTTTGATTGGAGGTAAGAAAAGTTGGGTTTTATGAACATTCACCATACAAGCTTTAAACCCTTGATTCGAGTATGGTTTCTTGAGATCTTGTGGATACCCTTTGAAATGATGAATCTAAGGTTTAATAGATGATTTATGTGTTGATCTTGAAGGATTTTAGGAGATATTGACAAGGTAGAAGGAGCATTGTGAGTTGGAGGTGATTTGAAGGGTTTGAAGTCATTTTTGGGCAAAGAAGGTAAAATGGTTTCCCTCACTTGAATCTAACCTAGATCTAGGTTAGAACCATCCTATAGGACTTCAAAGGTGTGAAGAATGGGTGGGAAAGCCCCATTTGATTCCCCAAAGATGGAGAAAATGGAGAAGAGCAAGTCATTCCTTAAAACCCGGTGGGTACACCGTGGTACCTACCCTTTGAGTACCACGAGGAAAGCAGGTCCAGCCAAACCGGTACAACTGGCGGGTATAAGGTGGTGGTCATAACGGTGGGATAACGGTGGGTATAACCCGGGGGGTGACAACCCACATTTTTACCACCGTGTGGCCCGAAGGTGATCCTTATGTCCGTCGAACCCAAAAGGACGTGTGACCTTCTTTGGCGTTCTAAACACGATTTTGACATGGTTTCATTAATTTTGATTCTAAAATGGTGAAGTACTAACCCGCTCAATTATGTTAGGTTCACCAAATCCTACTCGATTAGCTCGGATCTCACCCGTGCGAGCAGGAATCCTTATCGCTTACAAGTAAGTGGAGAGGGCGTTTGGCCTTGTTTCAAGGCATTTGTTTGGCATTCATATAACTATATCTAATCTAGTCATGTCATCACGAATATGCTATATAGATTAGTCATTCCACACATTGATGTGCATATATGCTATGTTTACTTTTCAAATGCAAATTGAATGAGATGTTTATATGTTGAATGTGGGCATCATGGTGCATAATGCATTGATAGACTAGATGCCGTGTCGGCTTGGAAGCGAATGCATTGGTGGCCCGTGGAATGGGACACAGGCACTATCTGATCGTACTATTGTCATATAGGAGCATGCGGTATTAGGATTCTCACCATCCGTTACTCGACCCTTCCCAAAGAGGTTTAGGTGTTGGGTTGCCATTTAGGGGGAAGCGGGGTTGTCGGTTTGTGGCGGTTAGGCATTCGCCGGGAGTCATGTAGGGACGTCGACAACCCGGTGGTACATTCAAGAGGGCCAATCGTCTTTGCTTTTAAATTCTTTGGAGTCGGCACCTTTATTTTCGATCATTTATATTTTTTGAGGCGGTGGGCGGCATTGTCTTTAATTTTCCGAGTACTCACGGTGGGCCTTCTCAACACCCTATGGGCGTGTCGGGGGAGGAGTTGGCCGTACCCGGGGTATCTGGCCCTTTGTGGTTGTAGTAGCACTAAAACCAAAGACTTAGTAATGTTGATTAGGTGGATGTGATTTAAAATGAATAGCATGACATGTAGTGCATATGATGTGTTGTGATGTGTGGAAATTTTGTGTGGTCCATCTTCTACTTCTTGAGCTAGTGAGCTCATCCCGTGTACACCCCTTTTAGATGATTTTGGTCATACATCGAGGAGCATGGGGTGGGTCCCTCGGTCGAGTTTCTGAAGAGGTGGTGGACCCCAGGGAGTTTGAGCCGGCGTGGGCTGCGTGTGAGGAAGTATCTTTGAGACCCAGTGATTCTAGGCAGTGAGCTCCACCTTGGAGCCGTCTTGAGCTCCCCTTACAGGCAGGTGAGCTCTTCTATGTGATCTAGAAAATGGGCACAACCCTTTGCGTGAGCTCCCATGTGATACAAGGCATTGTTACTACGATGGTTTTTATGATTTCTGTATATTTTGATATTTGAATTTTATTCTTTTTGTGTATATATCATGCCTTGAGGCCCAAATGTCTATAATTATACGTATCATAATTGGTTATCAAATATATGGGATTTATTGAGTAAAACTTAGTCTTCGATCGAGGAACTTATGTTAGTGTGTGTATCTTGTGGTGGAATCTGATGTCGATGATCTGGCGGGTTTGGGTTAACGGTTTTTCTTCGGTCACGCTCCGGTTCGAGGTGAGCAGGTGTGACACAATGGGTCTTTCACTAGGAGGAATAACGGAGGCAAGCACATGATAGAGAAGATAACGGAGGGCAAGCACATGATAGAGAAGACAAGAGAGGGCAAGCACATGATAAAGAAGATAACGAAGGGCAATGGGCACCCACTTTTAATGTATCTTACCACGGTAGAAATGGTTTTCAGAATTTTTGTAATTAAAGAAAACCAATTGATACCTAATACATTTTTTTATCAGTGTTTGTTAAAATTACCTAAAAGTAAGGGAGAAAACTTGGAGCGACAATCCAAACATTTCTTGCATATAACAACCATTTCAAAGGGCTTCTTCCAAGAGCTCCAAGAAAAATTTTACTTTCTTTTTCCCCACTCCAAAGTGCATAAACCCTAGATTAATTTGACAAGAAGAACCCTAAATTAGAAAGGAAGAAGAAGGCAGAACCCTACATACCTTGGGATAGAGGTTGGACCTTGGAAGGAGGTAGAATCGCCTTGGGGGGGGAGGTAGAATCACTTTCCTTGGAGGAGGGAGAATCGCCTGGAGGAGGGAGAATCGCGTTGCAGGTGGGTCTTATCTTCTTATGCAGCCGAGTGAGTGAGAGGAGTGAGATGAGAGATGAGAGATGAGAGATGTGAGATGGGTATGGGTTTAGGAGATAGGAAATAAAGGAGAGGGCAATATTGTCCTCTCACAATAGGTGGGGTATTTTGGGTATATTAGAAAAAAACTAACAGTTTTCATTCATTTCTCACGGTCAAATGGCGAGGACCGATTTGAAATTTTTGAATTTTTAGGGGTGGCTTTGACGTTTGAAAAGAAATCGAGGGGTGGCATTGAATAACGGCCAAAGTTCGAGGGGTGGAATGCAATTTTCTCTAAAAAATATTATAGATTAATATAATAGATCAATAAACAAGAACAATATACAATAATTGAGATTTGATTGAAACCATACCTATATTTATATCGTATTGTTGAATAACTGAACACTAGCTTTTCTTATAGTCAATCTTGTCTATTCCCTCTCTTTT
>CM040962.1:27764609-27788090 GCA_022985045.1 Macadamia tetraphylla | reverse complement strand
GTTATTCGCTTCCCCCGTAACATTTAGGTTATTATATATAAAGTGAGTGGGAGTTAAAACCAAGTTGTAACTCCCAACCGTTAGACATCTATCACCTCTTCTCTTTCTCCCTTTTTTTTCTTTCTTCTAATATTTGCAATATAAAATGTAAAAGGTTAAATCTTGAAGTGTGGAAGTGTAGTGCTCCAACCAAAATGAAAAAGAGATTACACTTCCAAATCCCATATCGCCTTCCATTCTATAGCTTGTTCTCCCTTTGAAACCCATGCAAGGATCAAGTTTCTTTCTCAAGACCGTTTTGAAAAGAGGGGTTTCAACCGGTTTCGTCAAAACTTGGGTTTTTTTGGGTCAATAAAACCTAGGTTTCAACCCCCAAAATGGTTTATTGACCTTTTTTTTTTTTTTTTTTTTTTTTTTTTTTAATGTCCTATTTGTTACCATTTTACACCTATTCCATGAATTAGTTTTCCCAAAACCACCCAAAATGGTACTTGTCGTTTGGACCCAATTTTCTAGTGTATGCGATATCTTTTTACACTAGCTCTATTATTAAGGCTATATATAGTTTAGCTATTGAAATGCAAATTATGTTAGTGAAATACATGTATAGAACACTCACCATTCAATACATGAAGTGTCCCGAGGGTCTACTCCACAGCTATGTTCCAAAGATGTCGATGATCCAATACAAAACATTGTATCTCATGCCCTGTTTTGGACCCAGATTATCTATGTACTAAAAAAATTAGATTTGTGAAAAACACCATTACGTTCAAAGCTCTAATCCCCAAATCCAAGCTATAAAAGGGGTTGAGAATGAGTAGAATGCCAAAAAATATGAAGAAATCAAGTGATTTGGCCAAAATCAAGTTTTAGTCACAATCCCCTTGGCATTGTCAAAACTTGCAAAACTCCCATTTGATTGAAACCAATTGTTAAAACTACCAAAACCTAAACTCGGGTCAAACTTGGTAAGAATTACTTCCTCCCATGGTTTCGTCTTTGCGTCAAACCAAGATTTAGATCCATGCCCACATGATTAGTTTCTATCCTAAATGAATTAAATGTTCTAGTTTTTGGCCAAAGGACGTTTTTTCCTCCCTTCAAAAAGTTCTCCCTTTATTCTCTCTTGGGGTTGCTTACCGATAGATTTTCCGTAAATATGGCATCTCTATTGGCTAACTTGTGCTTGTAACTAAATGGACGAATGGGTTTCGAATCTTGTCCCATCAAACATGATTCTTCAATTCTAAAAGGAGAATCATTGAATATTATTGTGCTTCCAAATGAAATTCTCAATTTCTTTAGTATCGAGAAACATAGCATAAGTAGGTTCTTCCGAAAACCATGCTCAACTCAAAAGTATGTTTTATGCCAAGGACCTAGTATTTTTTTCCTTTGCACATGTAAAGTACTATAACTTTTGTTGTTATTAAACAGTTCTATTTGTGAAGTACTTATTTGATTTTGTTTATTCACTTGTGCCAACCCTTGGGTGAAATGGAAATTTAGTACTTGCATTGACATCTGATTATGCTCTACCTCATAGATATCGGAAGAGGCCCAATGTATTCATTCTCTTACTTCTCATGCAAAAGCGATGTGCAACAGATGATTTCATTTGTAGCTTATCCGAATATGTGAGAATGATCCTAAGGTATTTTCTTCATTCGCATTTATGCAAATGAAAATGGCTTTAGTGAAGATATGGCCCATGATAGAGTCTCTAGTAATTGGGATGAAGTTTGGTTGAGTTGAGTTGAGAAGATCATATTTGTTGCTCCCATCAATTAATCTTTATTGAATCATTCACCAATGATTCATGGATGACTCGGAAATAAAAACCTGCCACTTACATATTACATATTTATGGATGGTTTTAATTTTTTTTTTTGCATTCTTACACTGAGGGGACCAACCCCAAGGGAAGATGGTGGATATATTGACCATAAACTTGGTTAGGTGTACCCGGGAAACAATTTCCCGACTAAGAGAATTCTATAGAAGTACATTATGGTTAATGTGACAAAATTAGAACAAAGGTATGAGAACAAGAGAAGAAAGTAAGAGAAAAAGGGGAGTAGACAGATTGGGAAAAGAGTTACCCAATTGGTCAATGATATATATATATATATATATATATATATATCCTAGAAGACCCCATATGTGTATGTATTTAAAATAAGTCCCCAATAAAAACCATAATGACAAAAAGATTTCTTGGCTCTCCCTTAAACGCAGATAAATATGACTTATGCACAACTTGATACAACCTTGAAGAAAAGCAATTCAAGGAAGGACTTAGCATCACCAAGTTAACCCAGAACCAACGAAAGGAGTGGGGATTAGCTTCCGATCACAACATCTCAAACAAAATAACAATCAACTTCTATATTCTTGATAGATAGAGAAACTTAAGGTTTTCTAGGACAATACGGGTTTCAATTAAAAGAAACAATGACTTTACACCCAATCATTGACAAGGCGTTTTAATCCAAAGCATAATACAAAAGTCAACAAACACTAAATAAAGAAATTTCAATAGTCCTCAATAGGTGACCAGATGCCCCATAAAAGGGTGGTTTGGCAAACCACCAAGGATAGGCGAATGGTTTGGTTTTCCCCATGTTTCAAGCTTTAGATCCAAATTCCCATTTACCCTCCCATGTATTATCTTTTCCCCTTGTATTTTCATCTGTATTTTAATGAGTTGCATATTTCATGAATTTTAAAGCCTCTATTTTGGCACTTTGCCAAACTGTTTTCCGATACTTTACATCCAGCTTACCTTGGGCTCTACCACCAAAATTTTTGGTCCCCAATTTCCGATGGGTATTTGGGTCATGATAGATTTCCATCCTAAGTGTAGCATCTAGGAAACCATTGCTTATAAGAGGGGTAAAAATCTTAAACATTACTTGGACCATAGAGCTAATTACCAACATTACCTAAACTAAAACAATATAAGAATTAATCAAAAAAACCACACCCTCAAAAACCTATTTGTTGACATAAACAATCAAATGGTCCTCTAGATGCATTGAAGTGGCTTTCACATGGTGAATTACCCTTTCCATTGTGTGCGCTTTTCTTTTTCCATCTTTTTTTTGTGAATTTTTCTATCTTTATTTGGTGTATTTATTAATCTTTTAATTATTGGATCAATGCCTTTAAGTGCAAAATGGAGTTTCAATATTGTGCCACTGAATGTTCAAGAATGGCCACAACTTTGACCAATTCGTGATGAGCTTAAGAGTTTCAGACGTAATATATTTCCTCAAATCAAAATGGGTTCCTAGAAGAAGTGTGGGAGAGGTTCTCTATGTATGTGTTCCATTTAGTTTTCATTGTAATTTGACCAATTTCTTTGAAAGAGATCTTTAGATTCAATAAGTGAAGGGCTAAATCTCAAATACGCTCAACCTCTATTGTTCGGGGTTTAAAGTTGCAAACGCCCATCGAGTATGATTAATGGAGAAATTGATAGATGGAGTAATGCCTGTTGGGCATTTCATGGGCAAGAGCCCTCCCTTCCACTACACAAAAGAAGCTTTATTGAAACAATGGAGAATTTCAAGCCATGTAGAGAAACCCGGAGAGTGGTATTCGTTCCGTTTAATTTGGAGGAAGACAAAGGTGGTGCTCAAGGAGGACCCGGTTTGTGAAAAAGAAGCCTTTGATTCTCGGGTCATGGAGTCCTAATAGTTCATTGGGACGAATCGATCTTAGTTATGTTCCATCCGGATTAGTCTACCTAATCAACCTTTTCAATATTGGTCGTGGAGGCCTTGAGTTCCTTTGGGAAGCGCCATTAAACCCATTAGTTTCGATAAAGGACAATGACAATGGAGGTCTATCATTTGCAAGGATATGCATTGAAGTCCATTACTGGGGATTTGCCGTGCTATGTAGCAATTTTTGATGGGTAGGTGTATGTTTAATCAAGAGATCTTGTACAATTGGAAGCCCCAAAGTGTGCAAAATGTAATGTCCTTGGTCATACGGTTGTCAATTGTAGAAAAGAAGATCTATGTGATGGGAGGATAAGGATGTTGAGATCGATGAGGATATGTTAGGTAGTTCTTATCTAAATATCCCATTTGTGGATGGGAATTTTTCCGATTAATGAGGAAATTTTATGTTCAGAAAAGAACCAAGGTGATAAGGAAAATATAGATGGTAATGCGATTATGTTTGAGTAACAAAACTTAGTGATCAAGTACGGAGACGGAGGAGTTTGTCCCCGGGAAAATTTAAGCTTAGAATGTCAAGTTCTACTTGCAATAGTTTGATCTCTCTCTATAACCAAACATATGTCCTTTTTGCAATCCTATGACTCGTGAAATTTTACCTCTCCCAAGCATAGAGGACATGAGTGATGATAATGATAATTGTCTACTTACATTTATCACAACAACTAGCAAGTATAAAGTGGTCCGTCTTTGTCGTCTTAACTTTAGATTTGTTATCTTTACACTGGGACTATCTAAGTCATGGAGCTCGATTAATTCAGTTAGGTTTTGAGAAAGTGACTTAAAAAGGTGTTTCACAACAAAGGTGAAGTCGTCCAAGTTTTCCTTTTAAGTTCTGAGAGAAAATGGACATAAATGCCTCCGGTACCATTTTTTCCATTACTTTATAAACTTCCTCTTTAAGTTTCCAGCATTACACAGATTAGCAACTAGCGTCCTGTAAACTATAAAATTTGGACAGCAACCTCTAGACTCCAATTCGTCCATATTGCACATCTTACATGTGTTTTATTCCCCAATAGAACATATTTTGTATCTACTTGCACTTATGTTCCTAGGGATTGTGGTGACGGAACACATTTTGCACTTTTCATTCCATTTGTGTTCAAATCCTCGGTGAACTTTCGTTCAGAAACGTACTCACATTCCATTGTGTTTGTAGCCTACTGATTTTTGGCTAAGTTCGAGACGTTTATGTATAATTCAATTCTAGTGGTATGATATACCGATACTAGTCGATTGGATATACTTTCATATTAAATTTTTGTCTTTATTAATTTTATCGCCATGGTTTAAACACTCACCTTTTGCATTGCACCTCCGATTCCTGAATAGGATATCGACACTACATGCTTTGGGTGACAAAATTTTGTTGTTCTTTTTTTTTTACCCTGTTGCACAGTCTTAGCCGAAGAGGGGCATTTTGTAGACACCTAATTTTGTCCCCCCTTGACTATGATGACTTATGGGCAATGATGAAACATGTACTCTCTCTTTCACAAAGAAATCAAAGATTTGGCACAAATCCAGTCTATCTTAGCTAATTCCAATTACCCCAACCTACTCTCGTTATGCAAGAATGTGTGTAGTACGATTGAGTGTAAGACCGGTTAGGAGATGAGCCCAATATTGTTAAATGATGCGGGGAGGATGACCGAAATTGGTCATTGAAACATTTTTCCAGAATACGATAGTCAAGCCTAACATGTGCTCAATTCTCATATCATTGGGAAGTATTCGAAAATACGGTCCTGTTGATATCTTGCACGAAAAGAATAAATACCCAGATGTGTCGTATTGTCTACTTAAACTTTGAACCCATTAGACCTGACCAAACCCAAACCAAACCGAACGCACTAAAACCCGAACCAAACCAAACCTATCAAATCTTGCTTTCCCCTCAACTAATAGGACTTAGCCGCCTATGTCTACAGCCACCCAAGCTACTAGGTAGCCGCCCACCCTAGGCCTCCCATGGATCTTAAAGATCCTATAAAACTACTTCCATGATACGGAGATTGTAAGCTTACCATCTCCCTATAAGGGTTTTAACAGATGATTGGCTTCACTATAATTAGTGACCGGGGCCACTGTGTGGAGAGCCTAGGATTTCCTAAGAAAGATATCCCTGTTTCAAAAACCTCTGCACAGAGAGAGAGAGAGAGAGAGAGAGAGAGAGAGAGAGAGAGAGAGAGAGAAGTTATGAAAATTTCAGAGCTAACCGTCCAAAGCTCGTTGAGTTTGATGTCCTAGTACGGAAGCTTTGCTCTAGTTTGGAAGCCCATGTCATCCATTTCAAAGTTAAGGCCAAGCACATCTCAAATTTTCATAGTTAAATTTGATTTTTTTATTATAGCATGGAAATGTTGCTTAAATATTTGTAGTTTCTATCTATTTTCATGAGATGGCACGGAAGTCCTGTCCACATTCCCAGAGTTGGTTCATGTTCTAGGAACATAGCGCGAAAGCCTTGCCCATATGCCCATAGCTGATTCCTATTCTAGGTATGTAGTGTGGAGACCCTGCTCACATTCCCATAGCTGATTCTTGTTCCAGGGATATAGTGCGAAAGCGCTGCCCAAATTCCCAAAACCAAATCCCTTTCTAAACCATAGCACGAAAGTCATGTCCGATTTCTTACCTAAGTGTCTGAAGTTTGATTTCTCCAAGAAAGTGAGACAAAAGTCAAATCTTTGGCCTTCAGTCGGGGAGAATTACTGAAATTTTCATTATTACTATTAGTAGTTGTCATGTAAACATTAGATCATAATTTCATTTGTGTTCGCATGATTTATAGACCCCATCTCCATATGCATTGTTTTATGTTTTCACTGCATAAAATAATGGTTTCTTTTTGTCTTCATGCATTACTTTATGCATTTGTACATAAATGATAGTCTACTTCAAAATTACATGTGTTATCATATGTGCTCCTCACATAAGATAACAATCAAAATCATCATTTCATTAAGCATTGCACATATATGCAAATGAGTTAATTGCATTTTCTATTATTTTATGTAAATATGTACAATTATCTTATTATATCATGTGCTTTCAATCTTTCATAATAATTTATCATTATCACATAGATTTTAATTCAAATTTTTTATTTATCATTTTACGTGGTTTCAATATAGATTATATATTATTCCATGTGATGTTTTAATATATTTTGCAATTACTTCGTACAAGTATACATGTGTTATATTATCTAACGTGATAAAGCTTCCATGTGAGCTTAGGCTATTAAAATTCTTGGTAGGAGAATATTCAAATCCAAGCAATCGATAGGAAGATCGGTTTACAAAGTAGGTGGGTTCCTAACACCTTCCCACTCTCATAAATTGACATGGACCTGTATCCCTGATAAGCAAACCATATGAAGTCAAACTCAGGGGTTTGATCCCTCAATTGGAATCAAACGCCTAATTTGAGCTCGATCCCCTAACCGGAATTGGGCTTCACAATAGAGTTCTAGGCCCTGAATCCTAGATGATGAATTCAAAAATCATGCTTTCCCCATCCCCCATAGTCATCAGACATGTTTGGAGACACATTACCCTACAAGGCAAACAAGTGAGAGGACATAAGTGGGAAAATGACAATAGGGAACATTGCCAAGAACCCTAAGGGAATGAAGGAGAAAAGGGGGGAGGGATAACCCCCCCTCTCTCTCTCTCTCTCTCTATCCAATCCCATCCGTCCCCATTACGTCGGAGCTAGCAACTCAACCCATGGGTGGACTGGGATGGGAGGGGCACATGGGTCATTTCCAAAGGGAGGGAGAGTGTGACACAGGCTGCAAACATGATCTCAAGGGTAAAGAGAGGTTTTCATTTATACATGACAGAGATACAAACATTCAATAGCTCCATTTCATTTCAAAATAAGCTAATAAACCAAATATAAATTTACATTTTGAAAGAAAAAAAAGGATCAATATTATTTGTGACCCAAACTATTACAACATCCATAAAATAAGGATCTAACAATTCTTGATAATTCCCAATGAACTAATCACCGACACTTGTGGTGTCTCATAATCATCTCCCGCGATCTTTACGCTTTCACAGTCAATCAATGTTCACAATCCAATCCCAATGGCTAGCCAAGCTTCCAAGCCCCCTGCATCAGCATTATTAGATGGAAAAGTTCAAATAAAGAGAGGAAATCAACTGTAATTCTTTCAAAAAATGACCAAAAAAATGGAATTTACCATCTGATAAAGTATACAAAGACAACTTGGCCTAAGGGGCCATGTATGATAACTATCTTTGAGCACCCTTTTTTCCTTATTAAAAAAAAAAAAAATCAATGTTGTTCATGATAAGCTGAAATCATGGTTTTAGGTATTGATTTTGGATTGGTTGAGATCGATTCAAATACTTGGCTGATCCAAGATATATCGGAATTGAAATAAGATTGGTTGAGATCGATCTTGATACTTGATTGATCTAAGATCTAGAATTGATATTGGAACATGGATAAAATTATTTAAATTTTCATTTTTATGAAAAGTAAGAGTAAAATTGACTGATCGATATGGGTCAATCTTGGATCCTTATTAGCAGATACCAATACCAATTTGATACCTGACAACTAAATCCTTGTTTATTATTGACCAGTGCTATTCATAATTAATTCGACTGCCATCGAGTTTGATTCGAGTTAATAGTTTCTCTATGGGTATGAGGGTTACTGCCGATGCAATGACCTGTTGTGATGTTTCATTTGTCATCTTACACTATTTTTCCTGCTCGCTTTACAACTTTTATTGTGAAGGTGCTAAATGATTTGGATCGTCCCACCGTAGGGTCGACATTCAATCAACCATTAATGGAGGAGTTTAGATCATTACCCGAAACTCCACAAGTGCAGAGCCTCCATGCGATTTTAGCCCTTTCACCTGAGTCCTTCCCACATGTAAACCTTTACGCTCCCTTTGAGTCCAAGCTCCTCCTCAATCGCCGTGGTTTTCACAAAACCCTAATTACCACTTAATTACTAGTGTAAAGATCAAGAGTGTGAGAGAGGGAGAGGAGCACGACTATATAAAAGAGGAGAGAATTAGAATCCTATATCGCTTTGGTTTTTAGAGTCCATGTATATCTCTGGCCAAAATTCCTATTAGTTTAGAGTTGTAGATAAATCCAACTTTGGCATAGAGATTTCCTACTTGAAGTCAAACACTCACAAAACCAATCTTATCATTATTGATAAGATATTAAATAATAAGCAATATAATAATTTCTTTTTCCTAACAATCTCCTCCATCCTATTATGAGATCATATCTCATAAGAGGATCCTAAATCTTATATCATGAAAAAGACCTCATGATCATTTAATGCTGTATATATGGGTTGAATTTATAGAAAAATGGTAAGATCCCATTGGGATTCCACCTAGCATACTATATATGTCACACCCCGTTCACACTGAACCGGAGCGGTGACCGAGTTAACACCGGTTAACCCAAACTGTCAGATCATCGACATCAGATTCCACCACAAAGATACGACTCTAACATAAGTTCATCGATCAGGAAGACTAAGTTTTACTCGTGAATAAATCCCATATACTTGATAATTCAATGGTGATACAATAATTATATACATTTGGGCTCAAGGCATGATATATACATAAAAGAATAAAATTCAAATATCAAGTATATACCGAAATCATCAAACCATCGTAGTACACACTGCCTCAGATAAAGGGCCCGGGAGCTCACTTTGCGTCAAGGGTCATGCCCCCGGCATCATATAGAAGAGCTCACGCCTCAAGTGGAGCTCAAGACGGCCTCGTAACTGCTGTCCCGCAGACAACTCTCACACGAGCAATCGGCGCCAGGTTTAACTCCTCGGGTCCACCACCTCTTCAGAAACTCGACTGGGACCCACCCCATGCTCCTCGATGTATGACCTGCAAAATCATCTAAAAGGGTGTACACGGGATGAGCTCACTAGCTCAAGAGTAGAAAGATGGACCACACAAGAGTCCACACATCACAACACATCATATGCACTACATGCCATGCTATACATTTTAAATCACATCCACCTAAGCAACATTACTAAGTCTTTGGTTTTAGTGCTACTACAACCACAAAGCCAGATATCCGACGAGAAAGTAACTCCTCCTCTGACACGCCCATAGGGTGTGGGAGAAGGCCCACCGTGAGTACCGAAAGTAAAGACAATGCCGCCCACCGCCTCAATAAATGTAAATGATTGAAAATAAAGGTGCCGACTCTAGCAATTTAAAAGCAAGACGATTGGCCCTCTTGAATGTACCACCGGTTGCCGATCGTCTTACATGACTCGTCGGGCATAATGCCTAACCGCCACAAAGGTCCGACAACACCCTCGCTTCCCCAAATGCTAACCCAACACCTTAACCCTCTAGAAGGGTCAGAGAATGGATGGTGAGAATCCTAATACCGCATGCTCCTATATGACAATAGCACGATCAGATAGTGCCTCCGTGTCCCATTCCACGCCACCAATGCATTCGCTTCAAGCCGATCACTTACATCTAGTATATCAATGCATTATGCACCATGATGTCCACATTCAACATATAAACATCTCATTCAATTGACATTTGAAAAGTAAACATAGCACATATGCACATCAATGTGGAATGACTAATCTATATAGCATATTCATGATGACATGACTAGATTAGATATAATTAAATGAATGCCAAACAAATGCCTTGAAACAAGGACAAACGCCCTCTCCCACTTACTTAGAAGGCATAAGGATTCTCACTCAGACGGTGAGATCCGGAGCGAATCGGTAGGATTTGGTGAACCTAATATAATTGAGCGGGTTAGTACTTCACCCTTTAGAATCAAAATTAATGAAATCCGATGACAAAATCATGTTTAGAACGTCAAAGAAGGTCACACGTCCGATTTGGGTTCGACGACATAAGGATCACCTTCGGGCCACAGGGGTGGCCGACAGTGGGCTGCTACCCACCGTCTTACCCATCGTTTGGACCGCGGTAGGGGCCGGGTTGTACCCACCGGTGGTACCACGGTTGGGCCGGGACCCTTGCTAGGACCGGCGTAAGGGTCACTGGTTGTACCTGCGGTGGTACTCCGCTAGTCAAGGCCCCCGCTTCTCGTGTGGTACCCACAGGGTAGGAGCCCACCGTTGTACCCACCGGTCTTCAGGAAAAGACACTGCTTTCTTCCC
This sequence comes from Macadamia tetraphylla, assembly GCA_022985045.1. Taxonomy (NCBI): domain Eukaryota; kingdom Viridiplantae; phylum Streptophyta; class Magnoliopsida; order Proteales; family Proteaceae; genus Macadamia; species Macadamia tetraphylla. The sequence continues at coordinate 27,777,129 of CM040962.1, read as the reverse complement.
ATCTTCTCCATTCTTTGGGGAATCAAATGGGTTTTTCCCACCCATTCTTCACACCTTCAAGGTCCTATAGGATGGTTCTAACCTAGATCTAGGTTAGATTCAAGTGAGGAAAACCATCTTACCTTCTTTGCTCAAGAACACTTCAAACCCTCCAACCACTTCAAACCCACAATGTTCCTTCCACCTTGTCAATATCTCTTCAAATCCTTCAAGATCAACACATAAATCATCTATTAAACCTTAGATTCATCATTTCAAAGGGGTTTTACAAGATCTCAAGAAACCATACTGAATCAAGGTTTAAAGCTTGGGTATGGTGAATGTTCACAAACCCAACTTTTCTTACTCCAACCGAGATCTAGAGTTGAAGATCACTCTCCGACCGGAATGGGAAGACCGAGCTCGCGCCACGAAATCCCCTTTCTTCCTCTTCCTTCTCTTCCTTCTTCTTCCTTTCTTTTCTCTCTCTTTACTTTTCTCACCAACGACGAGGGTAATAAATGGAAAGAAAAGAAAATCATAAAGCCTTATATACCATTCCTAATTAATGAATAGTGCACTTGATGGTCACTGTGGGTGCACCCACCGCCCTACCCACCGAGAACCAAAACTTGGATTTTGACCGGTTCGACCTCGCGCCAACCCCACCCTGCATATGATGTAGCATACGATATACCTTAAAATACGGATATAATACCTGCTTTATCCGTGACATAGCCTTATGGTAGGTGCACGATACGGTTTGGGCACTCCTGCCTCTTTCCGGCAATCGGCTCGACTTGTCGGCCAGCTGTTTAAGGTCACCGTGCCATCATAGCCCATAAGCCGCCAATTTCCCCCTGCTCGTTCCCCATGGTTAAACCGGTTTAACCGCAAATCAGACTGGTTTAAGAAGCGGGTATTACATTACCCCCTTCAAAAATTTCATCCTCGAAATTATGCACTGGTTGATAAAAAGATGAGGGTACTTGGCTCGCATTTCTTCTTCTACCTCCCAAGATGCTTCTTCAAGTGAATGATCAGCCCATCGCACCTTTACATAGGAAATGGAGCGGTTATGGCGGTTTTCACCTTCCGGTCCAAAATTTCAGTTGGTCTGTGGGTAGGTCATATCACCTTCTAGGTACTGTTCCACGGGTAGTACATGAGATGGATCATGCACGCATTTTTTCAAAGATGGATACATGGAATACATTGTGAACATCCCAAGCTTAAGGTGGCGAGCAAGCATTTAGGTTAATGAGCCAACCCGGATAAGATCTCAAATGGTCCAATGTATCTTGGGCTCAACTTCCCTTCTCGTGAAACCTTTGCAAACCTTTAGTAGGAGAGATCTTGAGAAATACCTTTTCCCGGCTGAAATTCAATCTCCTTCCAGGGTGTCCGACAGCTCTTTTGACGGACTAGCCGCTTTAATCCGTCTTCTAATAACGCCGACTTTGTCACAAGTCATCTATATCATCTCGTGTCCTAACATTCGACGCTCACCTACCTCATCCCAATACAAAGGAGTTCTGCACTTTCGCCATATAATGCCTCATAATGGAGCCATTCCAATTGTAGCTTGGTAACTCATATTATATGCAAACTCCATAAGAGGTATATATTCTTCCCAACCGCCACTCATCTCCATTGCACATGCCCGAGCATGTCTTCTAATATTCAGATGGTTCGCTCCGATCGACGTCTGTCTGTGGGTGAAAAGTCAGACTCAAATTCAGCTGGATCCCAAGGCACCGAAGCTTTTCCAAAATGGACGTGAACCTTGGGTCCCTATCCAAACAATGCTCACGGCACTCCATGTAAACGCATTTATGTTGTCCATGTAAAGTTGTGCTAGTTTAGTCATGGAGGACTTGGTCTTGATAGGAACAAATGAGCGCCTTGGTAAGTCGATCCACATCACCCATATCAGCCCATTCCCTTAGGTGTACTTGGTAGTCCGTGACAAGTCCATTGTAATTTTTCCCACTTCCATTCTCGCACGGGAGTGGTCAAGAGTACCATAAGGTCGATGCCTTTCGCCTTTTACTTTCGCGTAAGACAAGTCGCCACATATAAAGCTATGGTGACTTTCATGCTTGGCCACCAAGAATTTTGTTTGAGGTCTTTTGGTACTTCCCGGTGAAGTGAGTACTGAGCTATGTGCTTCTCTCTATCTTATCTTGTATATCCAAATCATCGAGTACAACAATCTGCTCAAACATCAATGCCCCATCATCGCTAAAGTAAAACTGGTCGCTCATTGTTTGGTCTTGAACCTTAACTCGATCCGCCGCAATTCGGGATCTAAAGGTTGCTTCCTTATCACCTCTTGCCTAATTGCCGGATGCACCGCAGAGCTAACACGGATACCGCCAACCATTTAAGGTTTTCTCGTTGAGGTTCAAGCTCTAAGGTTGCCCTTCATACAAGAGGGTTTCATCCATTAGCATCGCCTCTTGCACGAGTGGTGAGTCGATCGCTATATGAGAGCGACACATCTGGTCTTCCGACTCAATGCATTTGCCACCACATTAGCCTTTGGGATGATACCTAATATCGCAGCTCACAATTCTTCATGAGTTCAAGCCATCTTCTCTGCTCATGTTCAGATCCTTCGGGTGAAGAAGTATTTCAGGCTTTTGTGGTCACAGATATCTCACACTTCTCCCCATACAAATAATGTCGCCAGATCTTAAGGGCAAAATGATCATGCTAGTTCCAAGTCATGAGGGGTAATTCTTCTCATATTTCTTTAGTTGTCGGATGCATACGCTATTACCTTCCCTGCTGTATGAGAACACATCCCAAACCAACTTTGAAGCATCGGTATAGATCGTCATTCCACCGTGCCTTCGTGAATAGTCAAGACAAAGGGCCACCAATCTCTCTTTAAATTCCTCGAAGCTCTTCTCACATTCCTCCTATCAATTTCACACCCTTTTAGTCAACTTGGTCATTAGTGCCGAGATCCGAGCAAAATTTCGATGAAGCGCCGTAATATCCAGCCAAACCTAAGAAGCTTCTAATTTCGAACATTCTTGGGGCTTTCCCATTCCACTCGCTTTCACCTTAGCAGATCTACCTCGATTCCAGCTTTAGACACTACGCGCCCTGTGAATCCAACTTGTTCAAGCCGTAATTCACACTTGTCGATTTGGCAAACAACTGCTGATCTCTCAACCTCCGAACACCATTCTCAAGTGTTGAGTGTGCTCCTCTTCGGTCTTGGAGTAGATCAAGATATCGCAATAAAACAATTACCCATTTGTCGAGCACATCCGAAATACTGATTCATTAGATCCATGAATGCCGCCCGCATTGGTTAATCCGAAGGACAACACTAGGAACTCATAATGGTCGACGAGTCCTAAATGCTGTTTTGGGTATATCACGCTCTTTATCTTGAGTCGATAATAGCCGGACCAAGGTCTATCTTTGAAAATACCTGCCCTCGAATCGATCAAATAAATCGCCAATGCGGGCAATGGATACCGTTCTTAATGGTTAGCTTATTCAACTCCTTAATCTATGCACATACGCAAGCTACCATCCTTCTTCTTGACAAACAACACGGGCACCCCAAGGTGAAACACTTGGGCTAATAAACCCTTTTCTAATAATTCCGAATCGCATCGCAACTCCTTCAATTCAGCTGGTGCCATCCTATATGGAGCCTTAGATATCGGAGCTGCCCAGAGTCAATTCTATGGCAAACCCAACTCCCTATCGTGGTAAATGCATCGATCATCCGAAAAACATCGGAAACTCTTTAACCACCTTTACTTTTCTAGAGGTGTAACTCTTGCATCAACATCGAGTACCGAGGCTATGAAACCCCGACATCCACTTTCTAGCAACTTTACCGCTTGGAGAGCGGAGACAAGGACCTTCCTCACCCTTTTTATTGTATCCGCCGGTATACCCACTCTTTCCTTCGTCATCTCGTTACCTTAATCAGCCTTTCCAAGACAGATCACATTAGCTCGATGAGCCGACAACCAATCCATACCCAATATAACATCAAAATTCTGCATATTGAATTTAATGAGTTGTGCATCAAAGTTCTTCCCACTAATCTTCATCGGCACGCCCATACCCTTCCTTCAATCGTAATTTTACCAAGAGGGCATACTAACAATCATTCCATGGTCTAGGATCCCGGTGACATCCCAAGTTTCTACAAATCTCTTAGATGTAATGAATGAGTAGCTCCTAATCAAATAAAACATAGGCTGGTATGCCCGATATGGGTAGGATACCTAGTATAACAATGTATATAATTTTCAGCAGGTCATCAATATGAATCATAATGAATTTCTTAATTTAAAATGTACTGCCATAACTTCAGACTAGCCTCACTTCCTCGGCCGATAGGGCATACATCCTTCCCTCATGTTGATCGCCCGAGGTAAGGGAGGTCGGACAGAGGGCTGACCGAGGGCAAGGCTGGTCCTGCCCGACATTTTTGATAATGCCCATATGAATGGCAATTGAAGCAACGAATCTGAGATGTCGGAACCGGAGCGGGGCCTCTCTGCACTTGACCCATTGCAGATGGAGGTCGAGGTGGCCTTGGAGCCGTAGGTGCCACACTAGTGTTCGGGCGAAAAGAGGCGGAACCCGAACCACCAACTGGCCTAGGAGGGTAGCCGATGGCCTATAGGGCTGCCTATACATAGGCCAGTAATCGATGATCCGCGGTATGCCTTGGGGAATTTCCATATCCGGAATGGATTTGTTCTCTTCCATACCCAGAGTGAGGGACTGTTCACCTTTTGCTTATCTTCCATGGTCTTGGCCTTCAGACTATCTCGCCATATTCGGTCAAATCCAAGACCTCAAGTACGGACCCAATAGATGCCTTTAGGCCTTTTAGGAACCTTCGCTTTTCCTCACCGTCCTCATATGCCTTGGGGAAAATGGAACAAACTCTCGAATTGTTGTTGATACTCAGGCAGCTTACCTCCTTGAGTTAAGGCCATGAACTCGCCTCCTTTCGGTCTTCAAATCACATGGATAATGGTTGTCCAAGAACAACTCCTTGAATCGCTCCCAAGTGGGTTCGGATGAGCACCAACAATATAGGCTTGGAGGCTTGCCACCAAGAATTTGCCTCTTTCTTGAGTTGTAACCCAAGACAAATGAGTTTCGGCATCCTGCACTCAAGCACCTCAAATATCTTCTAATTCTTGGATCCACGATCCGTTCCAGAGGATCACTCCCACCTTAGAGAATACGGGTGGCAAGTTCCTCTTGAACGATTCCACTACCCTTGACGATATCGTCGGGAAGTTAGGAACATAGGCGGATAGTAGGAGTATGGAGGAGGCATCCCATACCGAGGAACACCAAATGGTGGATTGAGGTGTACCCCCACTTGTGGTCCTGCTCCCGACCCTTGTGTGGGTCTCATGGAGTGAGTACCCGGGAGGTTGACCTGTTGAGAAAAGTCCAACTGCTGTCGGATAGCACATAAATGCTTTGCTTGAAGCATTTGTTGCCGGAAGGCTTGTTGGGACGCTGAATTATCGAGCAACATCTCCCTGTAATGACCGTGGAGGTCCGGAGTGAAGTCACAGGTGGGTCCCCATGTGCCCCACCCGACCAAGGGTCTCTGGAGGTAGTGGAGGTGAGGTATGCCCCACAGAGCGGGACCTCCTGGGATTTTGTGGTCGATCGACCCGACGAGGACCCCGCGAGGTACCTCGGGCATTACTACCGGATCTAGTACGTACCATCGTATCCCCTGGAACACATCACACACCATATTGGTTAAGCAATCGAGAATTGATTTCGCACACAATCATATGCCATTACATGAGGTGTTGTAGTGTATGATAGCCTGTAAATAATCACAGCTCAATTCCAAGATACAGGCAAAGTCCCCAACAGACATGCTAATGGTCCCACTTGACATAGCATTTTAATCATAGGAATAATATCAATAGTGAAAATCAATGTAATCATGCTAGGAGGAGAGAAGGGAAAAAGAAAAGAAGAAAAATTTTCAAAATTTCCCAACTGTCACAACCGGTGGGCTGCACCGGTAGGGCTCCTGTTGAGCCCCCCGTCCTAGTACTCACACCCGGTGGCACTGGTAGGGGCCCGCCGGTCATACCACGGTCTTGCTCAGTAAACACGATCAGGCCCTACAGCCTGCTCTGCTCCATTTTCCCAAACTTCCTTTCTTTCCTCCTTTCTTCCTTGGGCGATCTTGGAAGTCTCCCCGGCGCTTCTACTCGCGGGTCCATTCACCAACTCGGCGGTTTAGAGAAGAGTCGACTCTCCTTTCTTCAAGTAAGTTTCTCTTTTTCATTTTCTCAGAATTTTCCATTTGGGTAGAATGCGTGCATAAGCTTTGCCTTTTGGGTTTCCTTTTCATATTTTTCACCATAGAATAGTATTTCCATGTGTTTGTGATGATTCTACTGTGGCCATTTGTAGTTTATAGGGATTTTGTCTCTTCATTTGGAGAAAACCCCAATTTGTGCCCTAGGTTTCCAACTTTGGGGGTTTCTTGAATCCTTACCCTTTTTCTCCAATTGATGACTTCTTTGTGATGCATTCCACTTGTTTTGTGCTTAATATGCTTTAAGTTGCATAGATTATCCATTGTGCTTGGAATCCCCATGTATTCCCATGAAAATCCCTCTTTTGTATTGGTTTCCTTGGTTCTTCATCCCATACTTGCATTCTTGGAATTCCATAGCCTATTTGGGTACGTTCTTGCACATTCATGATCCCGCTACTACGGCATTTTGCTCTAGACCTAGGGTTTCAAGCTATTCTCCATTATGTTCGAATTTGCACATTGGACTTGAATTCCCTCGTCTTATTTATGCTCTTTGCTTTTGTGTCATTCTACTGGTTTTGGCATGCTTCTATGCGTCGAATCCTACCGTGCTTCATGTCATAGGTTTCCTATCGCTCCTAGATTGTTGCGCTCCTGCTTTGCATGAATTGGGTTTTGATTCCCTTTAATGTCAGCTGTCTTTTCCTTTCTCAGACTAACCCTACTTTCTTTCCTTATTGCCAGGATGTCGTCACGCACCGGCAAGGGACCATTTTCCTCTGGCGTACGACGCAAGACCACCGCTTCTAAGCGGAAGAGTGCGGAGACCAGCTCTTCAGCTCCTCGCACAGGGAGACCAGACTCGCCCCGACCCTTCAGACTATGATGAGGAGCACTTCCTCAGTGCAGAGGCCGCAGCCAACTGGCCCAACTTCCTGAAGGGGTCAGTGATGATGGAGAAGACCGTGGTAGTCGAGGACTTCCACAAGGCTAGGCTTCAGGAGAGATTCTCAGATTGGCGGGGACTCTATTCTTCGTAGACCGACGTGCATGAGCATCTCATCCGCCGGTTTTATTGTAACCTAGAGGTGTCAGATCCAGACGGGGAGTTCACCATCGAGCTTGGTGAAGGGGTGGACATCCAGCTTGACGGTAGGCACCTTGGCCAAGATTCCGGTATATCGCGTGGGTCACCGATACTACAGTCCCCCTAGGAGTAAGCCTCAGGGACCGTTCATGAGCCCGGCGACACCGGACTTCATCTACGAGACCATCTCAGCAAGAGCCGCCTGAGTCCGAGACATCCTTCTACCCCGAGGTTCGTCTATTCGCCGCTGATCCAGCCAACCTGCTCCCGAGGAGGTCATCGTAACCTGTGGGTTTCATGGCGGCTTTCATTGCATTCTCGATCTCACGGCCACAGAGGGAGGCGGCGAGCACTTGTGCCTCCCATACATTATTCTTAGGACGATGGAGCACCATACTTCCCACCAGAGGACGGAGGATTCCCTTCGGCAGGATCCTCACTAGGATCTTCGAAGTTCTTCGGGTGGATCTCGAGCGGTGAGGAGGGAAGACTCGGTGATAGGTTCGACCGAGAAACCTCCCGAGGATGGGTCTTGCACCTCATGGATTCACCTCCAGATCGGAGTTCGAGAGGTAGGGGTAGGAGGGCTGCCCCATGGAGGATGTCCCCATGGAGGAGGAGTCCAGTGAGGAGGATGAGGACTACGTTCCTCAGGACGAGGAGGATCTAATGGGTGGCAGCATCCCTGAGGAGGCGCCTCAGGAGTCGAGAGGTCCTGGCCCTAGTTCTTCCAGAGCTGCAGCCTCACCATATGGAGCCCCACCACCTGGGAGTGGTGCCTACGACTACGAGGGCATGACGGCCTCCATGCGGGCCTTGCAGGATGGCCAGGTTCAGATACTGAGGCGGCTGGACGAGATTATCTCCAGGGAGGAACGCCTTATGGAGAGGCAGACCACCTTGGAGGATTCCTTCCTCCGGCTAGGTCAGGACTTAGACACCACGGCCAACGCTATCTCAGCAGACTTTGGCCGGCTTCGGAGGGAGGTACGGGTGGTGAACACGAGGTTCGATTATTACGATCACCGCCTCAACGTCAACTCCAGGCCTCCGGCGAACGTGGTGATCATCGACACTATGACGATGACGATGCCCAAAGGAGGGCTTGGCTCACCCACACCGATGTTTACTGCTTCTTCTTTTGTAGACATTGTATATTTATTTATTTGTTCTCATTTTTGTATCTGTATTGTAACTGGTTTCATTTATGGAATAATATATCTTTGGTAGTGATCATTTTTGTGGTGACTTCATAGGTGGAGTACTTGTGTGGTTTTGTGGTGATGTATTTGGCTATCTGTGCTCTTGTTATATTTATTATCTGTCGTTTATCAGGTATTTGTGTAAAATTTTTGGAAATCCCATTTTACGTCGTTATGTCAAATTTCGCAAAATAGTACTTTATAGGTTATAGTTCCAATCTACTTACCTTTTATCTACACTCACGCATGCCATGAATGCAACTTATAATATAACCCCATTTTTATACTTTCTTTCTTTGACTTTTAAATCTTTAAAGCTTTTATATTAGCCCAACCCCATTTTCCTGTTATAGAGTCTACAGGAATCTAATGGTATGTCAGGAGGGAGCGAGCATCACGCTCGATACCACCGCTTATCACACCCGCTCACACGAACGGAGCGTGACCGAGTTAACACGTTAACCCAAACTCGCCAGATCATCGACATCAGATTCCACCACAAAGATACGACTCTAACATAAGTTCATCGATCGCTGAAGACTAAGTTTTACTCGTGAATAAACCCCATATACTTGATACCGAATGGTGATACAATAATTATATACATTTGGGTCCAAGGAATGATATATACACAAAAGAATAAAATTCAAATATCAAGTATATACAGAAATCATCAAACCATCGTAGTACACACTCGCTCGATCAAGGCCGGAGCTCACTCAGGCCAAGGGTCGTGCCCAGCTCGGCATCATATAGAAGAGCTCACCGGCCTCGAAGTGGAGCTCAAGACGGCCTCGAACTCTTGTCCCAAGACACTCCCACACGAGCAAAGGTGCGTGTTTAACTCCTCGGGTCCACCACCTCTTCAGAAACTCGACTGTGGGACCCACCCCATGCTCCTCGATGTATGACCTGCAAAATCATCTAAAAGGTGTACACGTGGATGAACTCACTAGCTCAAGAAGTAGAAAGATAGACCACACACAGCCCACACATCACAACACATCATATGCACTACATGCCATGCTATACATTTTAAATCACATCCACCTAAGCAACATTACTAAGTCTTTGGTTTTAGTGCTACTACAACCACAAGGCCAGATACTCCTGCACGAGCAATAACTCCCTCCCGCGACACGCCCATAGGGTCTTGGAGAAGGCCCACCGTGAGTACTCGGAAAAGTAAAGACAATGCCGCCCACCGCTCTCAAGAAATGTAAATGATCGAAAATAAAGGTGCGACTCAAAGAATTTAAAAGCGAGGATTGGCCCTCTTGAATGTACCACGGGTTGCCGATCGTCCTACATGACTCGTCGGGCGTAATGCCAAACCGCCACAAGGTCCGGACAACCGCGACCTCGCTTCCCCCAAATGGTAACTCAACACCTTAACCCTTGGGAAGGGTCAGAGACGGATGGTGAGAATCCTAATACCGCATGCTCCTATATGATAATAGTACGATCAAGATAGTGCCTCCGTGTCCCATTCCACGGGCCACCAATGCATTCATTTCCAATCCGACTACGGCATCTAGTCTATCAATGCATTATGCACCATGATGTCCACATTCAATATATAAACATCTCATTCAATTGGCATTTGAAAAGTAAACATAGCACATATGCACATCAATGTGTGGAATGACTAATCTATATAGCATATTCATGATGACATGACTAGATTAGATATAATTAAATGAATTCCAAAATGCCTTGAAACAAGGCCAAACGTCCTTCCCCACTTACTTGAAGGCATAAGGATTCCCTCGAGACGGGTGAGATCCGGAGCGAATCGGGTAGGATTTGGTAAACCTAACATAATTGAGCGGGTTAGTACTTCACCCTTTAGAATCAAAATTAATGAAACCGATGACAAAATCATGTTTAGAACGTCAAAGAAGGTCACACGTCCGATTTGGGTTCGACGACATAAGGATCACCTTGGGTTACACGGTGGGTCGACAGTGGGTTGCCTACCCACCGGTCTTACCCACGTTTGGACCGCGGTAGGGGCTCACGGTTGTACCTGCCGGTGGTACCACGGTTGGGCCAAGGCCCCCTGCCTTCTCGTGGGTACCCACAGGGTAGGAGCCCACCGTTGTACCCACCGGTCTTGCGAAAAGACACTGTTTCTTCCCCATCTTCTCCATTCTTTGGGGAATCAAATGGGGCTTTTCCCCACCCATTATTCACACCTTCAAGGTCCTATAGGATGGTTCTAACCTAGATCTAGGTTAGATTCAAGTGAGGGAAAACCATCTTACCTTCTTTGCTCAAGAACGACTTCAAACCCTCCAACCACTTCAAACCCACAATGTTCCTTCCACCTTGTCAATATCTCTTCAAATCCTTCAAGATCAACACATAAATCATCTATTAAACCTTAGATTCATCATTTCAAAGGGGTTTTACAAGATCTCAAGAAACCATACTCAATCAAGTGTTTAAAGCTTGGGTATGGTGAATGTTCACAAACCCAACTTTTCTTACCTCCAACTGAGATCTAGAGTTGAAGATCACTCTCCAAGACCGGAATGGGAAGACCGAGCTTCGGCAGCTGAAATCCCCTTTCTTCCTCTTCCTTCTCTTCCTTTCTTCTTCCCTTTCTTTTCTCTCCTCTTTACTTTTCTCACCAACGCATTTAGGGTAATAAATGGAAAGAAAAGAAAATCATAAAGCCTTATATACCATTCCTAATTAAGTGAATAGTGCACTTGGATGGGTCACTGTGGGTGCACCCACCGTCCTACCCACCGAGAGTCAAAACTTGGGATTTTGACCGGTTCGGACCTCGGCGCCAACCCCACCCTGCATACGATGTAGCATACGATATACCTTTTAAAATACGGATATAATACCTATTTTATCCGTACATAGCCTTATGGTAGGTGCACGACACGGTTTGGGCACTCCTGCCTCTTCCGCATCGCTCGACTTGTCGGGCCACGTGTTTAAGGTCACCCGTGCCATCATAGCCATAAGGAACCCGTCAATTTCCTCTGCTCGTTCTCGCATGGTTAAACCGGTTCAACCACTTAAATCGACGGTTTAAGAAGGGTATTACAATATATCTTTACAGATTGTATTCATAATATGGGTTAATCAATACATATGCCGCCAAATAGATGTAACAATTTTACCCAAAATAAGTAGTTATTTATGCATCTATCCCCATCGAGCAATATCACATATTTTATTATAGGGCATGTGTTAAATACGAAAGTCCCCAATGAATCGAAAAACCATTTCGAGATTTTGTATACTTGATTGGACCAGAAAATATTTTAAAATATTTTGAACATAAATAATAATTTATATTAAATTTTCAAACATTAAAAATATTTTATTGAAATACCCCTGGATCCGGATTCTTATCCAATCAAATACAAACTTTTTCTCTCCTTGATGTTCTCCCAAAAGGCAGTGGATTTCTTGTTGGGAATCTTTTTTGAATATGACCCAACACTACGAGTCCAAAGGTACGATATATAGTTAAAGAGACATCAACCATTAGTACACCAAAATGCGAATGCATGTTTGCATCGATAAGGACCCCTCTAACCAATGGATTGATTATAAACTACCTAAGAGAATTTCATTTGCTTATAAATCGACAATATATCACATGTGAAAATCTCAAGTGATCCAGTTCAATGTACAATGATGTACACTTATATTTGTGCTCAAATCAACATCTCTAGATATACACAATGTGACCACCCTGAAGACAAGGTGTCCAATCTCGCTCTTAGTGGTGAACAGTTCTATGTTAACAAATCTATGGACAAACAGAGCTCAATAAATAATCATGCTAATTAAAATTAAATTAAACAATTTAATTAAAATAAACAAGTTTGTACATCGAAACCAATTTCCCATAAACCTAATACCCATGTTCTTAACATGTTTCTCAAGTTTCTCAAATACGCTAGGCGAAAAACCCTTAGTCAT
>CM040962.1:27753172-27764509 GCA_022985045.1 Macadamia tetraphylla | reverse complement strand
GAGAAAAGAGTGAGAATTGAAGAAATTCCCAAATTGGAAACCTAGGGCACAAATTGGGGTTTTCTCCAAATGAAGAGAAAAAATTTCCCTATAAACTACAAATGGCCACAAGAGAAGCATCACAATCACATGGAAATACTATTCTATGATGAAAATATGGAAAGACAACCTAAGGTGAAGTCTATACATGCATTTTACCCCAAATGAAAATTCTGGAAAAGAGGAGAAGAAGAAACTTACTTGAAGAAGGGAGGGTTGACTCTTCTCTAAAGCGCCGAGTTGATGAGTGGACCCGCGAGTAGAAGCGCCGAGGAGACCTCCAAGATGGCCCAAGGAAGAAAGGAAGAAAGAGAAAAGGAGATTGGGAAAGGATGATGCATCAGGCCTCAGAGGGCCCTCGTCGTGTTTTTACACGGCAAGACCAGCGGTATGACCGATGGGTATGACCGCGGGCCCCTACCCACCGTGCCACCGCTGGTGTGAGGTACTAGGACCAAGTGGTATGACCAGGGCTCTACCCGCCAAAGGCACCACGGTTGTGACAATTGGAAAATTTTGAAATTTTTTTTTCTTTTTCCCTTTTTCCTCCTAGCATGATTTCATTGATTTTCCTATTGATATTATTCCTATGATTAATGTGCTATGGTCAAGGGGACCATTGACATACCCTGCTGGGGACTTTGCCTTGTATCTTGGAATTAAGTCACATTATTTACAATTTATCATACAATGCAACACCTCATGTAATGGCATATGATTGTGTGTCAAATCAATTCTACAAGTGTTTAACCAATATGGTGTGTGATGTGTTCCAGTATAGGGATACGATGGTACGACTAGATCCGTAGTAATGCCCGAGGTACCTCACGGGTCCTCGTCCGGTCGGTCGACCACAAAATCCTGTGAGGTCCAAACTGGGGCAAACCTCACCTCCACTACCTCCAGAGACCCTTAGTCGGTGGGGCACATGGGGACCCACCTATGACTACACTCCTGACCCTCCACCGGTTATCACACCGGAGATGTTGTTATTATAATCCAAAGGCACAATAAGTTTTCAAAGAACAAATGCTTCAAAGAACAAAGAAGCATTTATGATCGCTATCCAAAGAATAGCTTGATTCTTTCAACCGGGTCAACTTCCCGTACTCATCCACAGACCCACCAGAGGGTCGGGAACGGACTACAAGTGGGGGTACACCCAATCCCACCATTTGGTGTTCCTCAAGATGGGATGCCTCCTCCATACTCCTACTATCCCGCCTATGCTCCTAACTTCTGCGACGAGTAATACGTCAAGGGTAGTGGAGTCATTCAAGAGGAACTTACCACCAGATTCTCTAAGGTGGGGAGGATCCTTCGAACCGGATCAGTGGATCCAAGAATTAGAGAAGATATTTGAGGTGCTTGAGTGCACGGATGCACGTAAACTCATTTGTCCCGGTTTGCAACTCAAGAAAGAGGCAAATTCTGGTGGCAAACCTCCAAGCCTATATTGATGGTGCTCATCCGTAACCTACTTGGGAGCAGCTCAAGGAGTTGTTTTGGACAACCATTATCCCGTAGCTTCAGAGACCGAAGGAGACTGAAGTTCATGGCCTTAGCTCAAGGAGGTAAGACTGCCCTGAGTACCAACAACAATTCGAGAGTTTGTTTCATTTTGCCCCAAGGCATATGCGTAACAATCAAGAAAAGGGCAAAGAAGGTTCCTAAAAGGCCTAAAAGCATCTATTGGGTCTGTGCTTGAGGTCTTGATTTGACCGAATATGGCCAGACAGTGTAGGCCAAGACCATGGAAGATAAGCAAAGGGTGAACAGCCCTCACTCCGGACTGTGGATGAGAACAAACCATTCCCGGTATGGGAAATTCCTCCAAGGTATACCATGGATCATACAGCCTGGCCTATGTATAGGCAGCCCTATAGGCCATCCTGCTACCCTCCTAGGCCGCTTGGTGGTCTGGTTCACCTCTTTCGCCTCAACACTAGTGTGGCACCCACAGCTCCAAGGCCACCTCGACCTCCATCTCGAACGGTCAAGTGAGGAGCCCCCCCAGCCCGACGCCCCGATTCGTTTCAACCGCCATTCATATGGGCATTATGCGAAGACCTGTGGCTGCACTCAGCCTTCCCTCCAACAGCCCTCATGCATCGACCTCCCTTACCTCGAGGGAATCAACTGCAGGGAAGGATGTATGCTCTATCAGCCGAGGAAGCTGAGGCTAGTATAGAAGTAGTAGCAGGTACATTTTAAATTAAGAAATTCATTATGATTCATATTGATGACCTGCTGAAATTGTATGCATTGTTATACTAGGTATCCTACCCATATCAGGTATACCAGCCTATGTTTTATTCGATTCAGGAGCTACTCATTCATTCGCATCTAAAAGATTTGTAGAGAAACTTGGGATGTCACCCAGGATCTTAGGCCATGGAATGATTGTTAGTATGCCTACTGGTAAAGTTGCACAGTTGAAGGAAATGTATGGGCCGTGCCTAGTGGAAATTAGTGGGAAGAACCTCGATGCACAACTCATTAAGTTTAATATGCAGAATTTTGATGTTATATTGGGTATGGATTGGTTGTCGGCTCATCGAGCTAACGTGATCTCGTGCTGAAAAGCTGATAAGGGTGAATGATGAAGGAAAGAATTGGTATACCGAAGCGATCCCATGAAAAGAGTGAAGAAGGTCCTTGTCTTCGCTCTTCAAGCGTAAAATTGCTAGAAAGTGGATGTCATGGTTACTTGGCATCGGTACTTGATGTTAATGCAAGGATTACACCTCTAGAAGAGGTAAAGGTGGTCAAAGAGTTTCCGATGTTTTTTCAGATGATTTGATGCATTTACCACCGACAGAGAGTTGAGTTTGCTATAGACTTGACTCGGAGCAGCTCCAGATCAAGGCTCCATACAGTGATGGCACCACTGAATTGAAGGAATTGCGATGCGCTTCGTGAAATATTAGAAAAGGGGTTTATTCGCCAAGTGTTTCACCTTGGGTGCCCTTGTTGTTTGTCAAGAAGAAGGATGGTAGTTTGCGATGTGCATAGATTACCGGAGTTGAATAAGCTAACCATTAAGAACCGTATCCATTGCCATGCATTGATGATTTATTTGATCAGTGGAGCCGAGTATTTTCAAAGATAGATCTTCGGTCCGCTATTATCAGCTCAAGATAAAGAGCAAGGATATACCCAAAACAGCATTTAGGACTCGACACGGTCATTATGAGTTCCTAGTGTTGTCCTTCGGTTAACCAATGCACCGCAAGATTTATGGATCTAATGAATCAGTATTTCGTGATGTGCTCGACAAATGGGTAATTGTTTTTATTGACGATATCTTGATCTACTCTAAGACCAAGAGGAGCACACTCAACACTTGAGGATGGTGTTACAGAGGTTGAGGGATCAACAGCTTGTTTGCCAAGACAGAAGTGTGAATTCGGCTTGAACAAGTTGGATTCCCGGGCACGAGTGTCCAAAGTCCGAATCGAGGTAGATCCCGCTAAGGTGAAAGCAGAGTGGAATGGGAAAGCCCCAAGAATGTTACCAAATTAGAAGCTTCTTGGGTTTAGCCGATATTACCGGCGCTTCATCGAGAATTTTGCTCAATCTCAGACCAATGACCAAGTTGACTAAAAAGGGTGTGAAATTCGATCAAGCGAGGAATGTGAGAAGAGCTTCCAGAATTGAAAGAGAGGTTGGTGACCGCCTCGGCCGACTATTCCAAGGCATGTGGAATGACATTATACCGATGCTTCCAAAGTTGGCTTGGTTGTGTTCTCATGCAACGCGGTAAGGTAATAGCGATGTATCCCACAACTAAAGGAGTATGAGAAGAATTATCCCACTCATGACTTGGAACTAGCAGCCATTTTTGCCCTTAAGATATGGCGACATTATTTGTATGGGGGAAGTGCAGATATAAAAAGGATCACAAAGCTCAAGTACTTTTCACCCGTATGATTTGAACATGAGATGAGGAGATGGCTTGAACTCATGAAGGATTATGACGCGATATTCAAGATCATCCCTAAGGCTAATGTAATGGCAGATGCATTAAGTCGAAGACGCAGATCGTGTCGCCTCATACTTAGCGTCACCCACCACTGCCAAGAGGCGATGCTAATGGACAAAAACCTCCGTATGAAGGTAACCTTAGAGCTTGAACCTCAACCGAAAACCTTAAATGGTTGACTATATCCTTGACGGCTCTACAGTGCAACCGCAATTAGGCAAGAGGTGATAATGAAGCAACCTTTAGATCCTGAATTGCAGCGGATCAGAGTTAAGGTTCAAGACCAAACAATAAACGACCCAGATTTTACTTTAGCCAAAGATGGGGCATTGATGTTTCGAGATGATTGTGTGTACCCGATGATTTGATATACAAGATAAGATAGTGAGAGAAGCACATAGTCTCGAGTACTCACTTCACCCGTGAAGTACCAAAATGTACAAAGACCTCAAACAAAGTTATCGTGGCCAAGTATGAAAGTCACCATAGCTTTATATGTGGCACTTGTCTTACCCGCCGTAAAGTAAAAGTGAAAGGCATCGACCTTATGGTATTCTTCAGCCACTCCCAGCATCGTAATGGAAGTGGAAAGGATTACAATGGACTTGCCACCGGACTACCAAGTACACCTAAGGGAATGGATGCGATATGGGTGATTGTGGATCGGCTTACCAAGACTGCTCATTTTATTCCTATCAAGACCAAGTTCTTCATGGCCAAACTAGCACAACTTTACATGGACAACATAGTGCGTTTACATGGAGTGCCAGTGAGCATTGTTTCAGATAGGGACCCAAGGTTCACTTCCAAATTTTGGAAAAGCTTACAGCATGCCTTGGGATCACAACTGAATTGAGTACAGCTTTTCACCCACAAACGGATGGTCAGTCGGAGCAAACCATACAGATATTAGAAGACATGCTCGTGGCATGTGCAATGGAGATGAGTGGCGCTTGGGAAGAATATATACCTCTATGGAGTTTGCATATAACAACAGCTACTAAGCTACAATTGGGATGGCTCCATATGAGGCGTTATATGGCGAAAAGTGCGAACTCCTTTGTATTAGGATGAGGTAGGTGAACGTCGAATGTTAGGACCTGAAATGATACAAATGACTTGTGACAAAGTCGACGTTATTAGAGAACGGATTAAAGCAAATCTCCGCTAAAAGAGCTACGGACACCCGCCAAAAAGATATTGAATTTCAGCCAGAGAAAAGGTTTTTCCCAAGATCTCTCCTACTAAAGGGTTGCAAAGGTTTCACGTAAAGGGAAGTTGAGCCCAAGATACATTGGACCATTTGAGATCTTATCCCGGTTGGCTCAAGAGCCTACATGCTTGCTCCGCCACCTTCACTTGGGATGTTCACATGTATTCCATATATCCATGTCAAGAGATACGTGCATGATCCATCTCATGTACTACCCGTGGAACCAGAGTACCTAGGAGCTGATATGACCTATACAAAACAGCCAGCTGAAATTTTGGACCGTAAGGTGAAAACCCTTCGCAACCGCTCCATTTCCTATGTAAAGGTGCGATGGGCTGGTCACTCACTTGAAGAAGCATCTTGGGAGGTAGAAGAAGAAATGCAGCCAAGTACCTCATCTTTTGATCAACTGTGCACGAATTTCGAGGACTAAATTTTTCAAGGGGTAATGTAATACCCCGCTTCTTAAACCCGGTCTGATTTCGCGGTTGAACCGGTTTAACCATGTAGGAACCGAGCCAGAGGAAATTAGAGCGAGTTCCTTATGGGCTATGATGGCACGGGTGACCTTAAACACCGGCTGGCCCGACAAGTCCGAGCCAAGCGTAAGAGACGGAGTGCCCAAGCTGGTACATGCACCTACCATAAGGCTATGTACGGATAAAGGTATTGTAGCCATATTTTAAGGTATATACGATGCTACATCAGATGTCGTGGGGTTCACCGAGGTCCAACCCGTCAAAATCCCAATTTTTGGGCCCCTCAGTGGTAGGACGGGGTGCACCCACCCACCGAAAGTGACCCATCCATGTGCACTATTCACTTAATTAGGAATTATATATAAAGCTTTATGATTTTCTTCTTTCCATTTATTACCCCTGACGCTGGTGAGAAGAGTAAAGAGGAGAGAGAAAAGAAAGGAAGAAGAAAGGAAGAGAAGGAAGAGGAAGAAAAGAGGGGTTTTAGCGGCCTAAAGCTCGATCTTCCCATTCCGTGCGGAGAGTGATCTTCAACTCTAGATCTACAGTTAGAGGTAAGCAAAGTTGGGTTTTGTGAACATTC
The DNA here is from genome assembly GCA_022985045.1 of Macadamia tetraphylla. Lineage (NCBI taxonomy): Eukaryota > Viridiplantae > Streptophyta > Magnoliopsida > Proteales > Proteaceae > Macadamia > Macadamia tetraphylla. The sequence continues at coordinate 27,758,210 of CM040962.1, read as the reverse complement.
ACCATACCCAAGCTTTAAAACCCTTGATTCGAGTATGGTTTCTTGAGATCTTGTAAATCCCTTTGAAATGATGAATCTAAGGTTTAATAGATGATTTATGTGTTGATTTTGAAGGATTTGAAGAGACATTGACAAGGTGGAAGAAGTATTGTGAGTTTGAAGTGATTTGGAGGGTTTGAAGTCGTTTTGAGCAAAGAAGGTAAGATGGTTTTCCTCACTTGAATCTAACCTAGATCTAGGTTAGAACCATCCTATAGGACCTTGAAGGTGTGAAGAATGGTGGGAAAGCCCCATTTGAATTCCCAAAGAATGGAGAAAGTTGGAAGAAACAAGGTGTTTCCCCGCCAAGACCGGGGGTACAACCGGTGGCCCTTACCCGCCAGGGTACCCACCGAGAAGGCAGCCTTGGGGCCCAACTGTGGGCCCCTATCGCCGGTCCTAGTAGGGCCCTCGCCCAACTCATGGCCATACCGGGCCATACCAAGGGTTTCTCCCCTCGTCCTAACCGTGGGTATACCGTGGGTAGACTACCCATTGTCTCGACTCCACCCGTGTGGCCCCGAAGGTGATCTTTATGTCCGTTAGAACCTAAATCGGACGTGTAACCTTCTTTTAACGTTCTAAACATGATTTTATCATCAGATCGCATTAATCTTGATCCTAAAATGGTGAAGTACTAACTTCACTCAATTATGTTAGGTTCACCAAATCCTACCCGATTCGCACCGGATCTCACCCATACCCAACGGGAATCCTCGTACGCTACAGGTAAGTGGGGAGAGGACGTTTGACCTTGTTTCAAGGCATTGTTTGGCATTCATTTAAATATATCTAGTCTAGTCATGCCATCATGAATATGTTATGTAGTCTAGTCATTCCACATATTGATGTGCATATGTGCTATGTTTACTTTTCAATTGCCAATTGAATGAGATATTTATATGTTGATTGTGGACATCATTGTGCATGATGCATTGATAGACTAGATGCCGTAGTCGGCTTGGAAACGAGTGCATTGGTTGCCCGTGGAATGGGACACGGAGGCACTATGCAATCGCATTTATTGTCATATAGGAGCATGCGTATTAGGATTCTCACCATCCTGCTACAACCCTTCCCAACAGGGGTTAAGGTGTTGTGTTATCATTTGGGGGAAGCAGTGGTCGCGTCGTCGGTCACCGTGGTGGTTAGACATAACGCCGTGGTCATGTAGGACAGCGCAACCCGTGGTACATTCAAGAGGGCCAATCGATCGCTTTTAAATTGTCGGAGTCAAGACCTTTATTTTCACCATTTACATTTCGCTGAGAGCCGGTGGACGGCTTGTCTTTACTTTTTCGAGTACTCACGTGGGCCTTCTCCGACAGCCCTATGGGCGATCGCGGAGGGATTTCCCGCTCGCACTCGGAGTATACGCCAAGACCGTGGTTTGTAGTAGCACTAAAATCGAGGACTTAGTAATGTTGCTTAGGTGGATGTGATTTAAAATGTATAGCATGGCATGTAGTGCATATGATGTGTTGTGATGTGTGGACCGCTGTGTGTGGTCCATCTTACACTTCATCGAGCTCGTGAGCTCATCCCACGGTACACCCATTTTAGATGATTTTGCAGTCATACATCCGAGGAGCATGGGTGGGTCCCACAATGAGTCGAAAACATGATCTTCCTTTCCTCGCACCTTGAAACCTTCAGTTGCTCCATATAAACTGCTCCTCCAAGTCACCATAAAGAAAAGCAATTTTCAAACAAGTTGTTCAAGTTCTAAATCATACATGACCACCAAAGCAAGTAGTACCGATCAAGTGTATTTCACCACGAGAGAATATTTCATTGTAGTCTATCCTCCTTCTGCGTATAGCCCTTGACTACAAGTTTGGTCTTATACCTTTCACGCTCCTTCTCAGATGTCGCTTCTTACGTAAAGACCCATTTACACCCAATGATTTTTCTTCCTTAGGTTTTTCCACAATCTCCCAAGTCTTGTTCTTCAGAGACTCCATTTTCTCCATCATAGCTGCCATCCATTTATCATGTTGTGCATCACTCAAAGCATCATGATAGGAAGATGGATCACCAGATTTCCAAAGGAGGGCATAGGTAACTATGTCCTCAAATCCATATCTCATAGGTGCTTTGTGAGAACTTCTACTACTTCTCGTTGTCCCGGTAAGTCACTTGATGACTCATTTTCTTGTTGTTTCGACTCACCTAACTCCACCGACAAAGAGAACCTTCTTTATTTTCATCAACTCGCCAGAATTGTAATTTGACTTACCATATGAGACTCATCAAACACATCCCCGCTAACCACAACTTTTGTGAACTTAGATCTCATAACTTGAATCCTTTACACCTTTCTTAAAACCAAGAAAGATACACCGCTAGACTTTGAGTCTAACTTGAACGTCATTCACTCTCAACATGCGATAGGTCGACAACCAAATATTTTTAGAATAGAATAATTCACGGTTTTCCTGCTATACCTCTTCAAGAATTTTACAATCAATTGCCTTTGATGGAGACCTATTGATGAGGAAACATGCCATGTTCATCGCTTCGCCAAAATCTCTTACTCAACCCTACATTCACCTCTTACCCGAGCTCTTTCTAGAAGTGTTCTGCTCATCCTTTCACCTACACCATTTTGTCAGGATGCCTTTGGAACTCGTGAAGTGACGTAATCCCTTCACTTTGCACACCTCGAAACGCTTATATGTGTACTCTCTTTATTATCTCGTTTAAGTATTTAATTTTCTTTCCTGCCTTCCTTTCTACCTCGCCTTCCATTCCTTAAATTTAGTGAACACCTCACTTTTATGCTTCATAAAGTAGATCCAAACTTTCCTTGAGTAATCATCAACAAAGGTCACGAAGTATTCTCCCCACCTTAGATTTTGTTATTGAAGGACCCCATACATCCAGATACATAATCAAGCACCCTTTACTCTTATGTTTTGCGCTTTGAAACTAACCTTGCAATGCTTCCAACACACAATACTTGCGAAGTTCACTAAAGTTTTCACTCCCTTCAACATTTTTCTTTTATGAAGCTCCATCAATCCTCTTTCTCCCATATACCCTAACCAGATATGCCATGATAGGTATCATCTATATCAACATCGTGATCTCAGAGTCACAAATGCTCCACCAGAATCGTGTTCTATGAGTCTGTATAGGTTTCCTGCTAGCTGTCCCTTCATGAGAGTTAGGGAGAGAAAATATAAAAACGAGAGAGAGAGAGAGAGAGAGAGAGAGAGAGAGAGGAATAAAGAAAAGTGGAGAGGAAAAGATAAAAAAAGAGAAAGAAGGAGAAAAAACGAATAAAGAAAGAAATGTTCATGTATAGATTTGTTTCTCAACAACAACGAATTTGGTTTTCATGGATAAATTAATGACTTAATAAGAAAAAAATAATAATATAAAGATGAAAGGAGAAAACGTAATATAGAGAGACCACGATAGAGTTGGATTTTTAATAAGATAAAAAAAAAAATCGAGTTTAATTTTTGATGAAGGGTACCAAAAACTAATAAATAAATAAAAAGAAAAAAGAAAATGATATGAAGGACATATAGTATTAAAGTAAGATATTATAATACAAAAAAAGATTAACCACGAAGCATGACTACATGCACTTATATAATAGTATGATATAAATACACTTGAAGAACAAAGTTGAATTTCTACCAAAAAAAAAAAAAGAAGAGCAAAGTTGAATATTGAATTGGAATTGAGATTTGTCCTCGTGTTTGAATCTATGTTTTTTATGCTTGTTTAGCTTTAACTCAACCCTATATCAACTACTAACTACAAAAAATTGTCTTCTTCGCTTTAGAATGAATTCTTGACTTCTAATCTATTACCTTGTTTCTTAATGAGCATTTAGATGGGACTATAGCAACCCACAATCGGGGATTTTGAACCATAGGTTGCATTACTCATAGTCACATACCAATTTTCTACCCGAACAAAGTTTACAAAATGATAGAATTAAGCATTGAAAATTAGGAAAGATCACGGGGCTACGAACATAGATGGTATATGAGGAGAGAAAATTAAAATGATTCAACAAATTAGCCAAGCCATGCATTGATTTCGCCATTTTTTTTTCTATTTGTATCTAAATTGGTAGAAACATATCTCAATGTAGCTTTAGCATCCATAAACTACGGATATACCGTAGAGTTCAATGTAGTTTTGCCCCATCACCGCCAAATTGGCTGGTTTTGGGTACAAGTTGGCACACCCCACTATCGTTCATTGGTTCTGCGAAAGCGACTGCTTGCATATGGAGCCTTTGGCCTAAGGGCTATGATTACTCTCATGGAGCATCCTTTTTTTATTACCCATATATATATATATATATATAGTAACAAAGTCCAGGAAATAGGTATAAAACATTGACAAAACAATTATATAAATAAAAATATAATTACAAGTAGAAGATTACTTACTTGTTCAATTGGTCTTTTGAAACAGTAACAGAAATCGTCTCACTTAAGTAGAGTTGAGTCGTATAGTATGTCTACTCCCCTTAAGATATTTGAATGGCCCGTATATTTATATGCAACCGGATTGACTGTACATTCTCACCTCCAAGATAAAACAACTCTCAAATCAATTAAGGTGCACTCCAATAATCGACTCCAACAGGTATATCCGAAGGTAATACTCAAAAACTCAAAGGAAAACAGTGCACAGATGTAGAAACCAGTAAACAGAGCACTTGCAGAGAACAAAAGGCTTAAGACAACCCCACAGTATAACAGTACTTATTTCGTACACAGTCCATATACGTTAGGATTTTTGGTCACCCATAAACAAAGACTAGTGTTCTCTATTTATAGAGGGTATGCCTCTGTATATGAATGTGTAGTTGTACAGGTATCCAAATGTATACATATGTGACTCTCTGTATGAGCTTTGTATATGAATGGTATACCTCTATAGGCACCCATATGTATGCAGATGTCTCTTTGTATGGGAATGATACATGACTAATATGACATGTACATGTACATAAGTATGTACATTA
>CM040962.1:27740725-27753072 GCA_022985045.1 Macadamia tetraphylla | reverse complement strand
ATATCTAAATTTACCGGAAAACCGTGGATATTTTGTTTCATTGAGGAATTTGAGAGTGCCGAAGCCATCGTCGTATTGTGATAGTAAGCGGTGTTCTGGAGAAAGATGATAATTGACGGAGATGATGACGACGATGGCACACACTATCGTGGTACTTGAAATCAGGGCTAGGGAAAGCGGAACCGCGAAACCTCAATCGTTGAAGAAGATTGACGGGAAGACGATGTTGGAGGGGATTTTGACGGGTGAAGAGGCGAACCAGAGCTGGAGAACTGGAGTTCTGACAATTGAGGGTGATCCATAGATTTCGATACACTCCTTCTTCGACGGCAAAGAGAGGATAGAGTCGGAGACTCAGCTGCCAATCCCGAACAGTATATTGTTGATCGAAGATGCTAAACGTGACATGACACAGCAGGACGAAGAAGGCGTATTCTGATTTTCCAATGAAACTGTACTGTATTTGATTGAATATTTCTCTCTTTTAATGGATTTAGAATTAAAATATAAAATAAATCTAACGGTTGACAAATGCTAGCATATTTTATTCCTTAGTAACCCGTTAGCATGCCCAACCCTCGCCCATTGATATATTATTGGAAATTAAGTTTCAAATTATGGTTAAAGTAGTCTTTTTCTTAAATTTAGCTTCCCCCCTTAAAAGTGTCTCTTCCTTCATTTTTTAATTTGTCTTTAGCACTCGTGGAGTTGTAAATGAACTAAAGATAATTCACAAAGTTTAGTCTTACATTGATTTGGGTTGAAAAAAAAACTTATATATATAGGATTGCATCTTAAGGGTGCAAGCCCTTTGGAGAGGTACTCTCTCTTATCATGTGTGTGTGAGGGTTCTTGGGGTGCTTTTGAATCGCACGCACACCAAGTCTGACCGCGGTCGGATGTGGGTACGAGTGCGGATGGTTCACTAGTTGTAACTTTTGGCTCCACACTTTTCCTAAGGGACACATTTGTATATGTATCCAATCAATGTACATACTTATGTACATGTACATGTACGTATTAGTCATGTATCATTCCCATACAAAGAGACATCTGCATACATATGGGTGCCTATAGAGGTATACCCATTCATATACAAAGCTCATACAGAGAGTCACATATGTATACATTTGGATACCTGTACAACTACACATTCATATACAGAGGCATACCCTCTATAAATAGAGAACACTAGTCTTTGTTTATGGGTGACCAAAATCCTAACGATATGGACTTGGTACAAATAAGCATCATATAATTGGGGTTATCTTAAGCCTTCTGTTCTCTGCAAGTGCTCTGTTTACTGGTTTCTACATCTGTGCACTGTTTTCCTTTGAGTTTTTGAGTATTACCTTCGGATATACCTGTTGGAGTCGATTATTGGAGTGCACCTTAATTGATTTGAGAGTTGTTTTATCTTGGAGGTGAGAATGTACAATAATCCGTTGCATATAAATATACGGCCATTCAAATATCTTAAGGGAGTAGACATATATACGACTCAACTCTACTTAAGTGAGACGATTTCTGTTACTGTTTCAAAAGACCAATTGAACAAGTAAGTAATCTTCTACTTGTAATTATATTTTTATTTATATAATTGTTTTGTCAATGTTTTATACCTATTTCCTGGACTTTGTTACTATATATATATATATATATATATGGGTAATAAAAAAAGGATGCTCCATGAGAGTAATCATAGCCCTTAGGCCAAAGGCTCCATATGCAAGCAGTCGCTTTCGCAGAACCAATGAACGATAGTGGGGTGTGCCAACTTGTACCCAAAACCAGCCAATTTGAGCGGTGATGGGGCAAAACTACATTGAACTCTCTGGTATATCCGTAGTTTATGGACTGCTAAAGCTACATTGAGATATGTTTCTACCAATTTAGATACAAATAGAAAAAAAAATGAGCGAAATCAATGCATGGCTTGGCTAATTTGTTGAATCATTTTAATTTTTCTCTCCTCATATACCATCTATGTTCGTAGCCCCCGTGATCTTTCCTAATTTTCAATGCTTAATTCTATCATTTTGTAAACTTTGTTCAGGTAGAAAATTGGTATGTGACTATGAGTAATGCAACCTATGGTTCAAAATCCTGATTGTGGGTTGCTATAGTCCCATCTAAATGCTCATTAAGAGCAAGGTAATAGATTAGAAGTCAAGAATTCATTCTAAAACGAAGAAGACAATTTTTAGTAGTTAGTAGTTGATATAGGGTTGAGTTAAAGCTAAACAAGCATAAAAATCATAGATTCAAACACTGAGGACAAATCTCAATTCCAATTCAATATTCAACTTTGCTCTTCTTTTTTTTTTTTTGGTAGAAATTCAACTTTGTTCTTCAAGTGTATTTATATCATACTATTATATAAGTGCATGTAGTCATGCTTCGTGGTTAATCTTTTTTTGTATTATAATATCTTACTTTAATACTATATGTCCTTCATATCATTTTCTTTTTTCTTTTTATTTATTTATTAGTTTTTGGTACCCTTCATCAAAAATTAAACTCGATTTTTTTTTTTATCTTATTAAAAATCCAACTCTATCGTGGTCTCTCTATATTACGTTTTCTCCTTTCATCTTTATATTATTATTTTTTTCTTATTAAGTCATTAATTTATCCATGAAAACCAAATTGTTGTTGTTGAGAAACAAATCTATACATGAACATTTCTTTCTTTATTCGCTTTTTTCCTTCTTTCTTTTTTTATCTTTTCTCTCCACTTTTCTTTATTCTCTCTCTCTCTCTCTCTCTCTCTCTCTCTCTCTCGCTTTTTATATTTTCCTCCTAACTCTCATGAAGGGACAGCTAGTGAAACCTATACGACTCATAGGGAGCAAACTTATGTGTGGAGCATTTGTGACTCATGTGATGGATTTGATATAGATGATACCTATCTGTGGGATATGTGTTAGGGTATATGGAGAAAGAGGATTGATGGAGCTCATAAAAGAAAAATGTTGAAGGGAGTGAAAACTTGTAAACCGAACTCTGCAAGTATTGTGTGTCTGGAACAAGTAAGGTTAGTTTCAAAACGCAAAACATAAGAGTAAAGGGTGCTTGATTATGTATACAATAGATGGGGTCCTTCAATAACAAAATCTAAAGGTGGGGGTAATACTGTGACCTTTGTTGATGATTACTCAAGGAAAGTTTGGATCTACTTTATGAAGCATAAAAGTGAGGTGTTCACTAAATTTAAGGAATGGAAGACCTGAGGTAGAAAGGAAGACAGAAAGAAAATTAAATACTTAAGAACGATAATAAAGGAGAGTACACATATAAGCTTCCTAATTGTGCAAAGTCAAGGGATTACACGTCACTTACGCAGCCCAAAGGCATCACAAAGAAATGGTGTAGTGAAAGGATGAAATGTAACACTTCTAGAAAGAGCTCGGAGTAAGAGGTCAATGTAGGGTTGAGTAAGAGATTTTAGGTAAAGGAACATGGCATGTTTCCTCATCAATAGGTCTCCATCAAAGGCAATTGATTGTAAAATTTTGAAGAGGTATAGACAGAAAACCAAGAGATTATTCTATTCTAAAATATTTGGTTGTCCAAATTTATGCATGTTGAGAGTGAGCAGGCTCCAAGTTAGACTCAAAGTCTAAAGGTATCTTTCTTGGTTTTAAGAAAGGTGTAAAGGGATTCAAGTTATGAGATCTAAGTTCACAAAAGTTGTGGTTAGGTGATGTGTTTGATGAGTCTCATATGGTAAAGTCAAATTACAATTCACAAGCGCTGATGAAAATAAAGAAGGTTCACTGCAGTGTGGAGTTAGGTGAGCGTAAACAACAAGAGAAAATGAGTCATCAAGTGACTTACTGTGACAACAGAAGTAGTAGAAGTTCTCACAAAGCACCTATGAGATATGGATTTGAGGACATAGTTACCTATGCCCTCACTGAGGGTGTGTGATCCATCTTCCTATCATGATGCTTTGAGTGATGCACAACATGATAAATGGATGGCGCTATGATGGAGAAAATGGAGTCTCTAGAAGAACAAGACTTGGGAGATTGTGGAAAACCTAAGGGAAGAAAAATCATTGTGTAAATGGGTCTTTCGAAGAAAGAGGCAAGATCTGAGAAGGAGCGTGAAAGGTATAAGACCAAACTTGTAGTCAAGGGCTATGCACGTATGAGGGATAGACTACAATGAAATATTCTCTCCAGCAGAAATACACTCGATCAGTACTACTTGCTTTGGTGGTCATGTATGATTTAGAACTTGAACAACTTGATTTGAAAATTGCTTTTCTTTATGGTGACTTGGAGGAACAGATTATATGGAGCACCAAGGTTTCAAGGTGCGAAAGGAAGATCATGTTTGTCTCGACTCCGTGGGACCCACCCATGCTCCTCGGATGTATGACCTGCAAAATCATCTAAAAATGGGTGTATGACGTGATGAGCTCACGAGCTCAAGAGTGGTAAGATGGACCACACACAGCAGCCCACACATCACAACACATCATATGCACTACATGCCATGCTATACATTTTAAATCACATCCACCTAAGCAACATTACTAAGTCCTCGATTTTAGTGCTACTACAACCACAAGGCGCAGATACTCGGCACGAGCCGCGAACTCTCCTCCCATGAGCCCATAGGGCTGTGGAGAAGGCCCACCGTGAGTACTCAAAAGAAGACAACGCAGTCCACCGCTCTCAAAGAAATGTAAATGATCAAATAAAGGTGCCGACTCAAGAATTTAAAAGAAGACGATTGGCCCTCTTGAATGTACCACCGGGTTGCTTGTCTCTACATGACCCACAAGCGTGTCTAACCACCACAAGGACCCGACGATCCGACCACCGCTTCCCCCCAAATGATAACACAACACCTTAACCCCTGTTGGGAAGGGTTGTAGCACGGGATGGTGAGAATCCTAATACCGCATGCTCCTATATGACAATAGTACGATTGCATAGTGCCTCCGTGTCCCATTCCACGGGCAACCAATGCACTCGTTTCCAAGCCGACTACGGCATCTAGTCTATCAATGCATCATGCACAATGATGTCCACAATCAACATATAAATATCTCATTCAATTGGCAATTGAAAAGTAAACATAGCACATATGCACATCAATATGTGGAATGACTAGACTACATAACATATTCATGATGGCATGACTAGACTAGATATATTTAAATGAATGCCAAACAATGCCTTGAAACAAGGTCAAACGTCTCTCCCACTTACCTCAGAGCGACGAGGATTCCTTGGTATGGGTGAGATCCTCAATCGGTAGGATTTGGTGAACCTAATATAATTGAGTGAAGTTAGTACTTCACCATTTTAGGATCAAGATTAATGCGATCTGATGATAAAATCATGTTTAGAACGTTAAAAGAAGGTTACACGTCCGATTTAGGTTCTAACGACATAAAGATCACCTTCGGGCCACACGGTGGGTCGACAGTGGGTAGTCCGCCCACTCAGATACCCACCTGTTAGGACCGGAGGGTAGGGGCTCACGATGGCTCACGTATGGTCAGAGGTTGGGCCAGGGGCCCTGCTAGGACCGGCAGATAGGCCCACCGTTGGGCCCCAAGGCCCCCCGCCTGTGTGGGTACCCACAAAGGGTAGGGGCCCAAGTTGTACCCATTCTTGCTAAGGAAACACCTTGTTTCTTCCCAACTTTCTCCATTCTTTGGGAATTCAAATGGGGCTTTTTCCCACCCATTCTTCACACCTTCAAGGTCCTATAGGATGGTTCTAACCTAGATCTAGGTTAGATTCAAGTGAGGGAAACCATCTTACCTTCTTTGCTCAAGAACCACTTCAAACCCTCCAAATCACTTCAAACTCACAATACTTCTTCCACCTTGTCAATGTCTCTTCAAATCCTTCAAAATCAACACATAAATCATCTATTAAACCTTAGATTCATCATTTCAAAGGGATTTACAAGATCTCAAGAAACCATACTGAATCAAGGGTTTTAAAGCTTGGGTATGGTGAATGTTCACAAAACCCAACTTTGCTTACCTCTAACTGTAGATCTAGAGTTGAAGATCACTCTCCAAGACCGAATGGGAAGATCGAGCTTTACGCCCTTAAACCCCTCTTTCTTCCTCTTCCTTCTCTTCCTTTCTTCTTCCCTTTCTTTCTCTCCTCTTTACTCTTCTCACCAACGCACGGGGTAATAAATGGAAAGAAGAGAAATCATAAAGCTTTATATATAATTCCTAATTAAGTGAATAGTGCACATGGATGGGTCACTTGTGGGTGGGTGCACCCACCGTCCCTACCCACCGAGGGCCAAAACTTGGGATTTTGACCGGTTCGGGCCTCGCCAACCCCACCCCGACATAATGATGTAGCATAGTGATATACCTTAAAATATGGCTACTACCGCTTTTATCCGCATAGCCTTATGGTAGGTGCATGTACACGCTTGGCACTCTGCTCTTTCCGCACTGCTCGACTTGTCGGGCCACCGTGTTTAAGGTCACCCTGCCATCATAGCCCATAAGGAACTCGCCTAATTTCCTCCGCTCGTTCCTACATGGTTAAACCGGTTCAACCGCTAATCGACTGGTTTAAGAAGGGGTATTACATTACCCCTTCCAAAAATTTCTCCCTCGAAATTACGCACTGGTTGATCAAAAGATGAGGGTACTTGGCTCGCATTTCTTCTTCTACCTCCCAAGATGCTTCTTCAAGTGAGTGACCAGCCCATCGCACCTTTACATAGGAAATGGAGCGGTTATGGGGTTTTCACCTTACGGTCCAAAATTTCAATGGGTCAGTTTTGTATAGGTCATATCGCCTCCTAGGTACTCGTTCCACGGGTAGTACATGAGATGGATCATGCATGATCTCTTCAAAGATGGATATATGGAATACATTGTGAACATCCCAAGTGAAGGTGGCAGCAAGCATGTAGGCTATCGAGCCAACCCGGATAAGATCTCAAATGGTCCAATGTATCTTGGGCTCAACTTCCCTTTCTCGGAAACCTTTGCAACCCTTTAGTAGGAGAGATCTTGAGAAATACCTTTTCTCCCGGCTGAAATTCAATATCTTTTGGTGTCCGCAGTAGCTTTTGACGGATCGAGCTGCTTTAATCCGTTCTCTAATAACGCCGACTTTGTCACAAGTCATTTGTATCATTTCAGTCCTAACATTCGACGCTCACCTACCTCATCCTAATACAAAGGAGTTCTGACTTTCGCCATATAACGCCTCATATGGAGCCATCCTAATTGTAGCTTGGTAATCAAGTTATATGCAAACTCCATAAGAGGTATATATTCTTCCCAACTGCCACTCATCTCCATTGCACATGCCCTGAGCATGTCTTCTAATATCTGTATGGTTTGCTCCGACTGACCATCCGTTTGTGGGTGAAAAGCTGTACTCAATTCAGTTGTGATCCCAAGGCATGCTGTAAGCTTTTCCAAAATTTGGAAGTGAACCTTGGGTCCCTATCCAAACAATGCTCACTGGCACTCCATGTAAACGCACTATGTTGTCCATGTAAAGTTGTGCTAGTTTGGCCATGAAGAACTTGGTCTTGATAGGAATAAAATGAGCGCCTTGGTGTCGATCCACAATCACCCATATCGCATCCATTCCCTTAGGTGTACTTGGTAGTCCGGTGACTAAGTCCATTGTAATCCTTTCCCACTTCCATTCGGATCGAGTGGCTGAAGAGTACCATAAGGTCGATGCCTTTCACTTTTCTCGCGTAAGACAAGTCGCCACATATAAAGCTATGGTGACTTTCATACTTGGCCACCAAAGAATTTGTTTGAGGTCTTTGTACATTTTGGTACTTCCGGTGAAGTGAGTACTGAGCTATGTGCTTCTCTCACTATCTTATCTTGTATATCCAAATCATCGGGTACACACAACTGTCTCAAACATCAATGCCCCATCACCGCTAAAGTAAAATCTGGTCGTTTATTGTTTGGTCTTGAACCTTAACTCGATCCCGCAATTCAGATCTAAAGGTTGCTTCATTATCACCTTCTTGCCTAATTGCCGGTTGCACTCAGAGAGCCATGATATAGTCAACCATTTAAGGTTTTCCGTTGAGGTTCAAGCTCTAAGGTTACCCCTTCATACCGTAGGGTTTGCCCATTAGCATCGCCTTCATGCGAGTGGTGGATCGATCGCTAGTATGAGAGCACACACAAGCTCTTCCGACTTAATGCATCCGCCATTACATTAGCCTTGCCGGATGATACTCAATGTCGCAGTCATAATCCTTCATGAGTTCAAGCCATCTCTCTGCCTCATGTTCAAATCCTTCGGTGAAGAAGTACTTCAGCTTTTGTGATCACAGATATCTCGCACTTCCCCATACAAATAATGTCGCCATATCTTAAGGGCAAAATGATCCGCTAGTTCCAAGTCATGAGTGGATAATTCTTCTCATACCCTTTAGTTGTCGGATACATACGCTATTACCTTACCGCTGATGAGAACACAACCCAAGCCAACTTTGAAGCATCGGTATAAACTGTCATTCCACTGTGCCTTCGGAATAGTCAAAGAAGGGCCACCAACCTCTCTTTCAATTCTCGAAGCTCTTCTCACATTCCTCCGCCCAAATAATTTCACACCTTTTAGTCAACTTGGTCATTGGTGCAGATTCGAGCAAAATTCTCGATGAAGCGCGGTAATATCCACTAAACCCAAGAAGCTTCTAATTTCGAACATTCTTGGGGCTTTCCCATTCCACTATCGCTTACCTTAGCGGATCTACTCGATTCGCTTTGGACACTACGTGCCCCGAATCCAACTTGTTCAAGCCGTAATTCACACTTCACCGATTTTGGCAAACAATCGGATCCTCAACCTCTCGTAACACCATCCTCAAGTGTTGAGTGTGCTTCTTCGGTCTTAGAGTAGATCAAGATATCGCCAATAAAAAACAATTACCCATTTGTCGAGCACATCCGAAATACTTTATTCATTAGATCCATAAATGTCACGGCATTGGTTAACCAAGGACAACACTAGGAACTCATAATGACCGTGACGAGTCCTAAATGTGTTTTGGGTATATCAACGCTTCTTTATCTTGAGTGATAATAGCCGGACCAAGATCTATCTTTGAAAATACTGCCCTCGCAATCGATCAAATAAATCATCAATGCATGGCAATGGATACTGTCTTAATGGTTAGCTTATTCAACTCCGTAATCTATGCACATACGCAAACTACCATCCTTCTTCTTGACAAACAACACGGGCACCCAAGGTGAAACACTTGGCGAATAAACCCTTTTCTAATATTTCCCAATCGATCCGCAATTCCTTCAATTCAATGTGCCATCCTCAGATGGAGCCTTAGATACCGAGCTCCTCCAGAGTCAAGTCTATGGCAACTCCAACTCTCTATCGTGGTAAATGCATCAAATCATCCGAAAAAACTGGAAACTCTTGACCACCTTTACCTCTTCTAGAGGTGTAATCCTTGCATTAACATCAAGTACCGATGCCAAGTAACCATGACATCCACTTTCTAGCAATTTTACCGCTTGAAGAGCGAGACAAGGACCTTCTTCACTCTTTTCATGGGATCTCGCCGTATACCAATTCTTTCCTTCACATCCTCACCCTTATCAGCTTTTCAGACAGATCACGTTAGCTCGATGAGCCGACAACCAATCCATACCCAATATAACATCAAAATTCTGCATATTAAACTTAATGAGTTGTGCATCGAGGTTCTTCCCACTAATTTCCACTAGGCACCCCATACATTTCCTTCAATCAGTAACTTTACCAAGAGGCATACTAACAATCATTCCATGGCCTAAGATCCGGGTGACATCCCAAGTTTTCTACAAATCTTTTAGATGCTAATGAATGAGTAGCTCCTAATCTAATAAAACATAGGTGTATACCGATATGGGTAGGATACCTAGTATAACAATGCATACAATTTCAAAGAAGTCATCAATATGAATCATAATGAATTTCTTAATTTAAATGTACTCCATACTTCTATACTAGCCTCACTTCCCCGATAGAGCATACATCCTTCCCCAGCTTGATTCCCGAGGTAAGGGAGGCTCAGACGCAGAGGGTCGACCGAGGGAAGGCTGGTCCGCCCCGAGCTTTTCGCATAATGCCCATATGAATGGGCAAAGCAACGAATCTGAGACGCCGAATGAGCGGGCCTCTCGCACTTGACCCAGTGATGGAGGTCGAGGTGGCCTTGGAGTCAGAGGGTGCCACACTAGTGTTCGGCTAAAGAGGTAGAACCCAACCACCAACTGCCTAGGAGGGTAGCCAGATGGCCTATAGGGCTGCCTATACATAGGCCCAGAATCGTATGATCCATGTATACCTTGGAGGAATTTCCCATACCGGAATGGATTTGTTCTCATCCATACCCGTGAGTGAGGGACTGTTCACCCTTTTGCTTATCTTCCATGGTCTTGGCCTTCCATAACGCCATATTCGTCAAATCCAAGACCTCAAGCACACTAATAGATGCTTTTAGGCCTTTTAGGAACCTTGTTGCTTTCTTCTTGTTCAGATATGCCTTGGGGCAAAATGAAACAAACTCTCGAATTGTTGTTGGTACTCAAGGACGCCTTACCTCCTTGAGCTAAGGCCATGAACTCGCCTCCTTTCGTCTCCGGTTACGGATAATGGTTGTCCAAAACAACTCCTTGAACGCTCCCAAGTAGGTTCGGATGAGCAGCCATCAATATAGGCTTGGAGGTTTGCCACCAAGAATTTGCCTCTTTCTTGAGTTGCAAACCGTGACAAATGAGTTTTCGTGCATCCGTGCACTCAAGCACCTCAAATATCTTCTCTAATTCTTGGATCCATTGATCCGGTTCCAGAGGATCACTCCCCACCTTAGAGAATACGGGTAAGTTCCTTCGAATGACTCCACTACCCTTGACGACATCACGAGAAGTTAGGAGCATAGGCGTGGATAGTAGGAGTATGGAGGAGGCATCCATACCGAGGAACACCAATGGTGGGATTGGTTACTTCCACTTGTGGTCCTGCTCACCCTACAAAGGGTCTCAGGAGTGAGTACCCGGGAGGTTGACCCGGTTGAGAAAAGTCCAACTGGTCGGATAGCGCTATAAATGCTTTGTCTGTCAAGCATTTGTTGTCAAAAGCTTGTTGTGACGCCGATTATAGTAGAACATCTCCTGGGATAACCGTGGAGGGGTCTGAGTAGTCACAGGTGGGTCCCCATGTGCCCCACCCCGACTAAGGGTCTCGGAGGTAGTGGAGGTGAGGTTTGCCCCACGAGCCGGACCTCCGGGATTTTGTGGTCGATCGACCGACGAGGACCCCGTGAGGTACCTCGGCATTACTACCGGATCTAGTACGACCATCGTATCCCTATACCTGGAACACATCACACACCATATTGGTTAAACACTGTAGAATTGATTTCGGCACACAATCATATGCCATTACATGAGGTGTTGCATTGTATGATAGCCTGTAAATAATCGCAGCTTAATTCCAAGATACAAGGCAAAGTCCCCAACAGATATGTCAATGGTCCCACTTGACCATAGCACATTAATCATAGGAATAATATCAATAGGGAAAATCAATGAAATCATGCTAGGAGGAGAGAAGGGAAAAAGAAAAAAAAAATTTCAAAATTTTCCAACTGTCACAACCAGTGGGCTGCACTGGCGGGTAGGGGCCCGCTGGTCATACCCGCCGGTCCTAGTACCTCACACCAGCGGGTGGCACCGGTGGGTAGGGGCCCGCCGGTCATACCCATCGGTCATACCCGCTGGTCTTGCCTCAGAACATTTAACAGGGCCCTCAGTGCCCTGCTCCTCTGCACTTTCCCAATCTCCTTTTCTCTTTCTTCCTTTCTTCCTGGGCCATCTTGGAGGTCTCCTCGCTTTCTATCATGGGTCCACTCATCAACTCGGCGCTTTAGAGAAGAGTCAACCCTCCCTTCTTCAAGTAAGTTTCTTCTTCTCCTCTTTTCCAGAATTTTCATTTGGGGTAAAATGCATGTATAGACTTCACCTTAGGTTGTCTTTCCATATTTTTCATCATAGAATAGTATTTCCATGTGATTGTGATGCTTCTACTGTGGCCATTTGTAGTTTATAGGAATTTTGTCTCTTCATTTGGAGAAAACCCCAATTTGTGCCCTAGGTTTCCAATTTGGGAATTTCTTCAATTCTCACTCTTTTTCTCCAATTGATGACTCCTTTGTAATGCATTCCATTTGCTTTGTGCTATCATTTTACTGTTTTCGCATGTTTCTCTGCGTTGTCACCTACCGTGCATCATATCCATTAGCTCCCTATCGTTTCTAGCTTGTCACCGTTCCCGTTTTGCATGCATTTGATTTGG
>CM040962.1:27710290-27740625 GCA_022985045.1 Macadamia tetraphylla | reverse complement strand
CTAAGCAATTAGATATGTAGGGCCAGAACACTATATTAGGTTCAAACATCTTCAGCACTATATTAGGTTCAAACATCTTCAGTAATAACAATATTTTTTTTCTTGTAATACATTAGGTTCAGGGGAATACTAGAACACGAGAACATCTACATTTTTTTTTTTAATCTCCATGGCTACCGTGTTGGTAGTAAGCACACTGTCCACATCGTGAAGTGTGGTGCATCTCTACAATTTGTTATGCTTTCAATAATCAGCATATGAGATGCTCAAAAGTATCAGGAAGCTAGTCTTCCCCTCCCCCTCTCTTTTCTCCTTTCTCGTCTGTCTTTTGAGCCCTTTCTCAGTCCATGTTTTTGAAAACCATAATGAATGCCAAATTCCACCCTAATTTCAAAAAACTCTCTCTAAGTGTGACTATGTAGCCCAAGAGTGTCTCCCTACTTTTATCGTTTAAAAATGTAAGAAAAGAATTCGGAGAAGGTGTAATGAGGACCCGACTCAAGCTAGCAAGCAAGCAAAATTATAAAAGGGAAAGAAGAAGAAAGATTCCAGCTGCCTCCCATAAAATCAATTGTAGCTGTCAACTCCCTTACATTCTTTTTTGGCAGGATTCACATTTTTTTTTCTAGTTTGGCAGGCTTATAGTTACATTCATTTTCATCAATGTTTTCGTTTTTTCATTTTAATTTTGAATTTCAAATGTCTATTAAAAAATGAGCACACAATCTTCTAACTTTTCCAAGACATTGAAAGAATTTTGGTGTATCTTTCACAAAGATGGGAAACCAACTACCCAATACAAACCTAGACAGGGTAATACGATCATGTAGACAAATAGCGATTAGCTAGTGTGCATTTAAGAAGTAAACATTATCAACCTAAGAGTTGCATACACTTAGTGTAATACCCCGCTTCTTAAACCCGGTCTGATTTCGCGGTTGAACCGATTTAACCATGCAGGAACCGAGCCAGAGGAAATTAGAGCGGGTTCCTTATGGGCTATGATGGCACGGGTGACCTTAAACACCGGCTGGCCCGACAAGTCCGAGCCAGTGCCAGAAGAGACGGGAGTACCCAAGCCGTGTCCATGCACCTACCATAAGGCTATGTACGGATAAAGCAGGTATTGTAGCCGTATTTTAAGGTATATACGTATGCTACATCGTATGCGAGGGTGGGGTTGCGAGGCCCGAACCCGATCAAAATCCTAAGTTTTGGCCCTCAGGTGGGTAGGACAGGTGGGTGCACCCACCCACCTGAGTGACCCATCCATGTGCACTATTCACTTAATTAGGAATTATATATAAAGCTTTATGATTTTCTCTTCTTTCCATTTATTACCCCGACGTTGGTGAGAAGAGTAAAGAGAGAGAGAAAGAAAGGGAAGAAGAAAGGAAGAGAAGGAAGAGGAAGAAAAGAGGATTTTAGCGGCGAAGCTCGATCTTTCCATTCGGTCGGAGAGTGATTTTCAACTCTAGATCTACGTTAGAGGTAAGCAAAGTTGGGTTTTGTGAACATTCACCATACCCAAGCTTTAAAACCCTTGATTCGAGTATGGTTTCTTGAGATCTTGTAAATCCCCTTTGAAATGATGAATCTAAGGTTTAATAGATGATTTATGTGTTGATCTTGAAGGATTTGAAGAGACATTGACAAGGTGGAAGAAGTATTGTGAGTTTGAAGTGATTTGGAGGGTTTGAAGTCGTTCTTGAGCAAAGAAGGTAAGATGGTTTTCCCTCACTTGAATCTAACCTAGATCTAGGTTAGAACCATCCTATAGGACCTTGAAGGTGTGAAGAATGGGTGGGGAAAAGCCCCATTTGAATCCCCAAAGAATGGAGAAAGTTGGGAAGAAACAAGGTGTTTCCCGCCAAGACCGGTGGGCCCCTACCCGCCTGTGGGTACCCACCTGAGAAGGCAGGGGCCCCTGGCCCAACCGGCGGGTACAAACGGCGGGCCCCTACCCGCCGGTCCCAACCGGTGGGTATACGGGTGGGCGACTACCCACTGTCGACCCACCGTGTGGCCCCAAGGTGATCTTTATGTCCGTCGAACCCAAATCGGACGGTAACCTTCTTTAACGTTCTAAACATGATTTTATCATCGGATCGAATTAATCTTGATCCTAAAATGGTGAAGTACTAACCTCGCTCAATTATGTTAGGTTCACCAAATCCTACCGATTCAGCCGGATCTCACCCGTCGAGCAGGAATCTTCGACCTTCTGGTAAGTGGGAGAGGACGTTTGGCCTTGCTTCAAGGCATTGTTTGGCATTCATTTAAATATATCTAGCCTAGTCATGCCATCATGAATATGCTATGTAGTCTAGTCATTCCACATATTGATGTGCATATGTGCTATGTTTATTTTTCAATTGCCAATTGAATGAGATGTTTATATATTGATTGTGGACATCATTGTGCATGATGCATTGATAGACTAGATGCCATAGTCGGCTTGAAAACGAATGCATTGGTGGCCCGTGGAATGGGACACGGAGGCACTATGCAGTCGTACTATTGTCATATAGGAGCATGTGGTATTAGGATTCTCACCATCCCGTGCTATGACCCTTCCCAAGGGTTAAGGTGTTGGGTTATCATTTGGGGAAGCGTGGTCGCGTCGTCCGGGTCCTTTGTGGTGGTTAGACATAACGCCGGCAGTCATGTAGGACAGGCAACCCGTGGTACATTCAAGAGGGCCAATCGTCGCTTTTAAATTGCTCGGAGTCGGCACCTTTATTTTCATCATTTACATTTTTGAGAGCCGGTGGACGGCATTGTCTTTACTTTTCAGTACTCACGGTGGGCCTTCTCCGACATCCCTATGGGCGATCGGGAGGAGTTCTGGCTCGTGCACGGAGTATCGCGCCGTGGTTGTAGTAGCACTAAAACCGAGGACTTAGTAATGTTGCTTAGGTGGATGTGATTTAAAATGTATAGCATGGCATGTAGTGCATATGATGTGTTGTGATGTGTGGTGCTTGTGGTCCATCTTTCTACTCTTGAGCTAGTGAGCTCATCCCACGTATACACCTCTTTTTAGATGATTTTGGTCATACATCGAGGAGCATGGGGTGGGTCCCACATCGAAGTTTCTGAAGAGGATGGTGGACCCTCGAGGAGTTAGAAGCACGCGCCGATGTCGTGCAAGAGCTCTGTGAGACGCGCTTCGAGGCCGAGCGAGCTCCACCTTTGAGGCCGTCTTGAACTCCACTTGAGCCGAGCCGAGCTCTTCTATGTGATCGAGTGGGCTCAACCTTGATGCCGAAATGAGCTCCACTTTGAAACCAAGCCAGTGTGCACTCGATTGTTTTGATGATTTTGATATACTTGATATATGAATTGTACTTTTATTGTGTAATTATCATGCCTTGGCCCACATGTATATAATTATTGTATCACAATTCGGTATCAAGTATATGGGATTTATTACAGTAAAACTTAGTCTTCGCGATCGATGAACTTATGTTAGTTGTGCGTATGTCGTGGTGGAATCATGATCGATGATCCGGTTTTGGGTTAACGGTGTTAACTCGATCACCGCTCGTTCAAGTTGAAGCAGGGTGTGACAAACGGTGGTATCGAGCGCATGCTCGCTCCACTCGACAAAGATACCATTAGAATCCGTAGACTCTATAATAGGAAAATGGGGTTGGGTTAATATAAAAGCTTTAAAGATTAAAAGCCAAAGAAAGAAAGTATAAAAAGGGTTGTATTATATGTTGCATTCATGGCATGCGTGAGTGTAGATAAAGGGATTAGGTTAGTGATATAACCTATAGAGTACTATTTCACAAATTTCGCAAATAACGCAAAATGAGATTTCCAAAATTTTACACAAATACGATAAACAATGAAATATGAAATAACAATGAACAAAGATAGCAAATACACAATTAAACTACATAAGTGTTCAACCCTCTTGATTCCACCACAAAATGATCACTACCAAAGATATATTATTCCACAATGAATCCGCTTACACGCAAATACAAGGAATGAGAATAAATAAATATACAATGTCTACAAAAGAGAAAACGGATAAACAATGGTGTGGGCGAGCCAAGCCCTCATGGTGCGTCATCATCATCGATGATCACCACGTCACGGAGGCCTAGAGTTGACGTTGAGGCGGTGATCGTAATAATCAAACCTCGCGTCACCAGCCGACTCCCTCCGGCCGGCCAAAATCTGAGATAGCTGGCCGTGGTGTCTAAGTCTCGACCCACCGAGGAAAGAATCCTCCAAGGTGGTGCCTCTCCATAATGCTCCTCCTCGAGACAATCTCGTCCAGCCGCCTAAGTAGCTGAACTTGGCCATCCGCAAGGCCCGCATGGAGGCGCATGCCCTCGGTCTAGGCACCACTCCCTGTGGTGGGGCTCCATGTGGTGAGGCCGCAGCTCGGAAGAACTAGGCCAGACCTCTCGACTCGAGGCGCCTCCTCGTGGATGCCACCACCCATCGATCCTCCTCCTCGCCCCGAGGACGAGTCCTCATCCTCCTCGGACTCCTCCTTCATGAGGACATCCTCCATAGGGGCAGCCCTCCTACCCCTACCCTCTCGAGCTCCGATCTGGAGGTGAATCCATGAGGGTCCGAGACCCATCCTCGGGAGGTTTCTCGGTCGAACCTATCAGCCCGGAGTCTTCCCTCCTCACCGCCGATCCACCCAAGAACTCAAGATCTGTGAGGATCCTACCATGGGAATCCTCCATCCTCGGGTGGGAAGTATGGTGCTCCATCGCCGAGAATAATGTAGGGAGACACAAGTGCTCGCCGCCTCCCTCGGGCCGTGAAAATGCGTAATGCAATGAAAGCCGCCATGAAACCCACTGGTTCCGATGACCTCCTCGGGAGCAGGTTGAACTGGACCAACGGGGCCAATAGAAAAAACCTCAGGGTAGAAGGACGTCTCGGACTCCGGGCGGTTACTGCTACCGCAGATAGTCTTGTAGATGAAGTCCGGTGTCGCCAGGCTCATGAACGGTCCCTGAGGCTTACTCCTGGGGGGACTGTAGTATCGGTGTCCCACCGCCGATATACCCAGGATACTGGCCAAGGTGCCCACCGTCAACTGGATGTCCACCCCCTTCACCAAGCTGCTGATGGTGAACTCCCCGTACGGATACGACACCTCCAGGTTACAATAGAACCGACGGACGAGCTGCTCGTAGCACGGTCGGTCTACATGAAGAATAGAATCCCAGCCCAATGCTGAGAATCTCTCCTGAAGCCTAGCCTTGTGGAAGTCCTCGACTACCACGGTCTTCTCCATCATCACTGATCCCTTCAGGAAGTTGGGCCAGTTGGCTGCGGCCTCTGCACTAAGGAAGTGCTCCTCATCATAGTCTGAAGGGTCAGACTGGGCAGGTGCGGGTCTCCCTGTGCGAGGAGCTGAAGAGCTGGTCTCCGCACTCTTCCGCTTAGTAGCGGTGGTCTTGCGTCGTACGCCAGAGGATGATGGTCCTTTACCGGTGCGAGATGACATTCTGGCAAGAAGAAAAGAAAATAGGGTGAGTACAGCAAGGAAACTGACAGCAGCATTAAAAAGGGGAAATCCAAATCAAATGCATGCAAAACGGGAACGGTGACAAGCTAGAAACGATAGGGAGCTAATGGATATGATGCACGGTAGGTGACAACGCAGAGAAACATGCGAAAACAGTAAAATGGCAGCAAAAGCAAAGAGTACAAATAAAACGAGGGAATTCAAGTCCAATGGGCAAATTCGAACATAATGGAGAACAACCGAAAACCATAGGACTAAGACGAAATGACATAGTAGTGGGATGATGAAAATGCAAGAACATACCCCAAATAGACTATGGAGTTCCATGAATACAAGTATGGGATGAAAATCAAGGAAACCAATACAAAAAGAGGGATTTTCATGGAAATACATGGGGATTCCAAGCATAATGGATGATTCATGCAATCTAAAGCATATTAAGCACAAAACAAGTGAAATGCATTACAAAGGAACCATCAATTGGAGAAAAGGATAAAAAATGTAAGAAACCCCCAAATTTGGAAACCTAGGGCACGAATTGGGGTTTTCTCCAAATGAAGAGATAAAATTCCTATAAACTACAAATGACCACAGTAGAAGCATCACAATCACATGGAAATACTATTCTATGGTGAAAAATATGAAAAGGAAACCCAAAAGGTAAAGCTTATGCATGCATTCTACCCAAATGGAAATTCTGAGAAAAGAAAAAGAGAAACTTACTTGAAGAAGGGAGAGTTGACTCTTCTCTAAACCGCCGAGTTGATGAGTGGACCCGCGAGTAGAAGCGCCAAGGAGACCTCCAAGATCGCCCAAGGAAGAAAGGAAGAAAGAGAAAAGGAGATTGGGAAAGTGACAGACAGAACAGGGCCTGTAGGGCCCTGTTCGTGTTTTTACACGGGCAAGACCGGCGGGTATAACCGGCGGGCCCCTACCCGCCGGTGCCACCCGCCGGTGTGAGGCACTAGGACCGGCGGGCTCGACGGGCCCCTACCCGCCGGTGCAGCCCACCGGTTGTGACAGTTGGGAAATTTTGAAATTTTTTTTTTCTTTTTCCCTTCTCTCCTCCTAGCATGATTTCATTGATTTTCACTATTGATATTATTCCTATGATTAATGTGCTATGGTCAAGTGGGACCATTGACATATCTGTTGGGGACTTTGCCCTGTATCTTGGAATTAAGTGCGATTATTCTAGGCTATCATACACCGCAACACCTCATGTAATGGCATATGATTGTGTGCGAAATCAATTCTCGGTGTTTAACCAATATGGTGTGTGATGTGTTCCAGTGCGGGATACGATGGTGCGTACTAGATCCGTAGTAATGCCGAGGTACCTCGGGGTCCTCGTCCGGTCGGTCGACCATAAAATCCCGGAGGTCCCGCCTGGGGCAAACCTCACCTCCACTACCTCCGAGACCCTTGGTCGGGTGGGGCACATGGGGACCCACCTATGACTACTCCGGACCCTCCACGGTTATCACACGGAGATGTTGCTACTATAATCCAGCAGTCACAACAAGCCCTTTTCGAAACAAATGCTTGACAAGCACAAGCATTTATGATGCTATCCAAACGTTGGACTTTTCTCAACCGGGTCAACCTCCCGGTACTCACTCCACAGACCCTTTGTAGGGTCGGGAAGGACCACAAGTGGGGGTACACCACCAATCCCACCATTTGGTGTTCCTCAGGATGGGATGCCTCCTCCATACTCCTACTATCCTGCCTATGCTCCTAACTTCCCAGCGACGAGTAATACATCAAGGGTAGTGGAGTCTTTCAAGAGGAACTTACCACCTATATTCTCTAAGGTGGGGAGTGATCCTCTGGAACCGGATCAGTGGATCCAAGAATTAGAGAAGATATTTGAGGTGCTTGAGTGCACGGATGCCTAGAAACTTATTTGTGCTGGGTTGCAACTCAAGAAAGAGGCAAATTCTTGGTGGCAAGCCTCCAAGCCTATATTGATGGCTGCTCATCCAGAACCTACTTGGGAGCAGTTCAAGGAGTTGTTCTTGGACAACCATTATCCGGTAACCGAGACCGAAGGAGCGAGTTCATGGCCTTAGCTCAAGGAGGTAAGACTGTCCTTGAGTACCAACAACAATTCGAGAGTTTGTTCCATTTTGCCCCAAGGCATATGCTAACAGCTGAAGAAAAGGCAGCAAGGTTCCTAAAAGGCCTAAAAGCATCTATTGGGTCTGTGCTTGAGGTCTTGGATTTGATCGAATATGGCCAGATTGTGCAGAAGGCCAAGACCATGGAAGATAAGCAAAAGGGTGAACAGTCCCTCACTCTGGGATGTGGAAGAGAACAAATCCATTCCGGATATGGGAAATTCCTCCAAGGCATACCCTGGATCATACGATTACGGGCCTATGTATAGGCAGCCCTATAGGCCATCGGCTAGCCTCCTAGGCAGTTGGTGGTTGGGTTCTACCTCTTTTGCCCGAACACTAGTGTGGCACCTCGCTCCAAGGCCACCTCGACCTCCATCTGCAACGGGTCAAGTGCAGAGGGGCCCCGCTCCAGTTCCGACGTCTTAGATTCGTTGCTTCAACTGCCATTCATATGGGTATTATGCGAAAGACTATCGGCCAGACCAACCTTGCCCTCCAGTCAGCCCTCTGCGTACCGACCTCCCTTACCTCGAGGGAATCAACCGCAGGGAAGGATGTATGCTCTATCAGCCGAGGAAGCTGAGGCTAGTACAGAAGTAGTAGCAGGTACATTTTAAATTAAGAAATTCATTATGATTCATATTGATGACCTGCTGAAATTATATGCATTGTTATACTAGGTATCCTACCCATATCAGGCATACCAGCCTATGTTTTATTCGATTTAGGAGCTACTCATTCATTCGCATCTAAAAGATTTGTAGAGAAACTTGGGATGTCACCCAGGATCTTAGGCCATGGAATGATTGTTAGTATGCCTCTGGTAAATTGCGATTGAAGGAAGTGTATGGGCGTGCCCAGTGGAAATTAGTGGGAAGAACCTCGATGCATAACTCATTAAGTTTAATATGCAGAATTTTGATGTTATATTGGGTATGGATTGGTTGTCGGCTCATCGAGCTAATGTGATCTGTGCTGAAAAGCTGATAAGGGTGACGTATGACGAAGGGAAAGAATTGGTATACCGAGCGATCCATGAAAAGAGTGAAGAAGGTCCTTGTCTCGCTCTTCAAGCGGTAAAATTGCTAGAAAGTGGATGTCATGGTTACTTGGCTCGGTACTTGATGTTGATGCAAGGATTACACCTCTAGAAGAGGTAAAGGTGGTCAAAGAGTTTCGATGTTTTCCCGATATCGATGCATTTACCACGATAGAGAGTTGGAGTTTGCCATAGACTTGACTCTGGAGCAGCTCCAGATATCTAAGGCTCCCTAGGATGGCACCGCTGAATTGAAGGAATTCGGATCGATTGCAGGAATTATTAGAAAAGGGTTTATTAAGCCCAAGTGTTTCACCTTGGGGTGCCCGTGTTGTTTGTCAAGAAGAAGGATGGTAGTTTGCGTATATGCATAGATTACGGGAGTTGAATAAGCTAACCATTAAGAACCGGTATCCATTGCCACGCATTGATGATTTATTTGATCGATTCGAGGAGCGAGTATTTTCAAAGATAGATCTTGGTCCGGCTATTATCAGCTCAAGATAAAGAGCTTGATATACCCAAAACAGCATTTAGGACTCGTCGGTCATTATGAGTTCCTAGTGTTGTCCTTGGGTTAACCAATGCACCGCAACATTCATGGATCTAATGAATCGAGTATTTCAGGATGTGCTCGATAAATGGGTAATTGTTTTATTGGCGATATCTTGATCTACTCCAAGACCGAGAGGAGCACACTCAACACTTGAGGATGGTGCTACGAGATTGAGGATCAACGTTGTTTGCCAAATCTGATGAAGTGTGAATTACGGCTTGAACAAGTTGGATTCACAGGGCACGTAGTGTCTAAAGCGGAATCGAAGTAGATCTGCTAAAGTAAAAGCGATGAGTGGAATGGGAAAGCCCCAAGAATTTCTTGAAATTAGAAGCTTCTTGGGTTTGGCTGAATATTACCGGCGCTTCATCGAGAATTTTGCTCGGATCTCAGCACCAATGACCAAGTTGACTAAAAGGGTGTGAAATTATTGGCGGAGGAATGTGAGAAGAGCTTCCGAGAATTGAAAGAAAGGTTGGTGGCCCTGTCTGACTATTCCGAAGGCAGTGGAATGACGGTCTATACCGATGCTTCCAAAGTTGGTTTGGTTTGTGTTCTCATGCACAGCGGTAAGGTAATAGCGTATGCATCCGACAACTAAAGGAGTATGAGAAGAATTACCCCATCATGACTTGGAACTAGCAGATCATTTTTGCCCTTAAGATCTGGCGACATTATTTGTATGGGGAGAAGTGCGAGATATCGAGTGATCATAAAAGCACAAGTACTTCTTCACCCGGAAGGATTTGAACATGAGACGAGGAGATGGCTTGAACTCATGAAGGATTATGATGCGACATTGATTCATCCGGCAAGGCTAATGTAGTGGAGATGCATTAAGTCGGAAGACGCGGTATGTCGCTCTCATATAGCGATCATCCACCACTCGCAAAGGCGATGCTAATGGACGAAACCCTCTTGTATGAAGGGCAACCTTAGAGCTTGAACCTCAACCGAAAAACCTTAAATGGTTGACTGTATCCTTGACGGCTCTACAGGTGCATCCGGCAATTAGGCAAGAGGTGATAATGAAGCAACCTTTAGATCCTGAATTGCAGCGGATCAGAGTTAAGGTTCAAGACCAAACAATAAACGACCCAGATTTTACTTTAGCCAGTGATGGGGCATTGATGTTTGAGCAGATTGTGTGTGCGATGATTTGGATATACAAGATAAGATAGTGAGAGAAGCACATAGATCCGAGTACTCACTTCACCCAGGAAGTACCAAAATGTACAAAGACCTCAAACAAAGTTACTGGTGGCCAAGCATGAAAGTCACCATAGCTTTATATGTGGCGAATTGTCTTACCTGCCAGAAAATAAAAGCTGAAAGGCATCGACCTTATGGTACTCTTTAGCCACTCCCAGTACCAGAATGGAAGTGGGAAAGGATTACAATGGACTTCGTCACCGGACTACCAAGTACACCTAAGGGAATGGATGCGATATGGGTGATTGTGGATCGGCTTACCAAGACTGTTCATTTTATTCCTATCAAGACCAAGTTCTCCATGGCCAAACTAGCACAACTTTACATGGACAACATAGTGCGTTTATATGGAGTGCTAGTGAGCATTGTTTCAGATAGGGACCCAAGGCTCACTTCCAGATTTTGGAAAAGCTTACAGCGTGCCTTGGGATCACAACTGAATTTGAGTACAGCTTTTCACCCACAGACGGATGGTCAGTCGGAGCGAACCATACAGATATTAGAAGACATGCTCAGGGCATGTGCAATGGAGATGAGTGGCGTTGGGAAGAATATATACCTCTTATGGAGTTTGCATATAACAACAGTTACAAGCTACAATTGGGATGGCTCCATATGAGGCGTTATATGGCGAAAGTCGAGAACTCCTTTGTATTGGGATGAGGTAGGTGAGCGTCGAATGTTAGGACCTGAAATGATACAAATGACTTGTGACAAAGTCGGCGTTATTAGAGAACGGATTAAAGCAGCTCGTCCGTCAAAAGAGCTACCGGACACCGCGAAAAGATATTGAATTTCCGCTAGGAGAAAAGGTATTTCTCAAGATCTCTCCTACTAAAGGGTTGCAAAGGTTTCACAGAAAGGGGAAGTTGAGCCCAAGATACATTGGACCATTTGAGATCTTATCCCGGGTTGGCTCAGTAGCCTACATGCTTGCTCTGCCACCTTCACTTGGGGATGTTCACAATGTATTCCATATATCCATCTTTGAAGAGATCGTGCATGATCCATCTCATGTACTACCCGTGGAACGAGTACCTAGAAGCTGATATGACCTATACAGAACAACCAGCTGAAATTTTGGACCGTAAGGTGAAAACCCTTCGCAACCGCTCCATTTCCTATCTAAAGGTGCGATGGGCTGGTCACTCACTTGAAGAAGCATCTTGGGAGGTAGAAGAAGAAATGCGAGCCAAGTACCCTCATTTTTTTGATCAACCAGGTACGCAATTTCGAGGATAAAATTTTTCAGAAGGGGGGGTAATGTAATACCCCGCTTCTTAAACCCGGTCGATTTCTGGTTGAACCGGTTTAACATGCAGGAACCGAGCAGAGGAAATTAGGCGGGTTCCTTATGGGCTATGATGGCACGGGTGACCTTAAACACGGCTGGCCCGACAAGTCCGAGCCAGTGCGGAAGAGGCAGGAATGCCCAAGCGTGTACATGCACCTACCATAAGGCTATGTACGGATAAAGCAGTATTGTAGCCGTATTTTAAGGTATATCGTATGCTACATCGTATGCGGGGTGGGGTTCAGCGAGGCCGAACCGGTCAAAATCCCAAGTTTTGGCCCTCGGTGGGTAGGGCAGGTGGGTGCACCCACCCACGAGTGACCCATCCATGTGACTATTCACTTAATTAGGAATTATATATAAGCTTTATGATTTTCTCTTCTTTCCATTTATTACCCCCGTACGTTGGTGAGAAGAGTAAAGAGGAGAGAGAAAAGAAAGGGAAGAAGAAAGGAAGAGAAGGACGAGGAAGAAAAGAGGGATTTTAGCGGTGCCAAAGCTCGATCTTCCCATTCCGGTGCCGGGAGAGTGATCTTCAACTCTAGATCTACAGTTAGAGGTAAGCAAAGTTGGGTTTTGTGAACATTCACCATACCCAAGCTTTAAAACCCTTGATTCGAGTATGGTTTCTTGAAATCTTATAAATCCCCTTTGAAATGATGAATCTAAGGTTTAATAGATGATTTATGTGTTGATCTTGAAGGATTTGAAGAGACATTGATAAGGTGGAAGAAGTATTGTGAGTTTGAAGTGATTTGGAGGGTTTGAAGTTGTTCTTGAGCAAAGAAGGTAAGATGGTTTTCCCTCACTTGAATCTAACCTAGATCTAGGTTAGAACCATCCTATAGGACCTTGAAGGTGTGAAGAATGGGTGGGGAAAAGCCCCATTTGAATCCCCAAAGAATGGAGAAAGTTAGGAAGAAACAGGTGTTTCCGCCAAGACCGTGGGTACAACCGGTGGGCCCTACCCTTGGGTACCCACACGAGAAGGCGGGCCCTGGCCCAACCGGCAGGTACAACCGGGGCCATACCGGTGGGCCCTACCCGGTCCCAATCGGTGGGTATCTGGTGGGCAGGACTACCTTGTCGACCCACCGTGTGGCCCGAAGGTGATCTTTATGTCCGTCGAACCCAAATCGGACGTGTAACATTCTTTAACGTTCTAAACATGATTTTATCATCGGATCGCATTAATCTTGATCCTAAAATGGTGAAGTACTAACCTCGCTCAATTATGTTAGGTTCACCAAATCCTACCCGATTCGACGGATCTCACCGTCACGAGCAGGGAATCCTCGTGCTTCATGTAAGTGGGGAGAGGACGTTTGGCCTTATTTCAAGGCATTGTTTGGCATTCATTTAAATATATCTAGTCTAGTCATGCCATCATGAATATGCTATGTAGTCTAGTCATTCCACATATTGATGTGCATATGTGCTATGTTTATTTTTCAATTGCCAATTGAATGAGATGTTTATATGTTGATTGTGGACATCATTGTGCATGATGCATTGATAGACTAGATGCGTGAGTCGGCTTGGAAGCGAATGCATTGGTGGCGTGGAATGGGACACGGAGGCACTATCGATCGTACTATTGTCATATAGGAGCATGCGGTATTAGGATTCTCACCATCCGTGCTAAGACCCTTCCCAACAGGGTTAAGGTGTTGGGTTATCATTTAGGGAAGCGTGTCGGTCGTCAGTCCTTGTGCGGTTAGACATAATGCCGGGTCATGTAGGACGTAAGCAACCCGTGGTACATTCAAGAGGGCCAATCGATCGCTTTTAAATTCTGGAGTCAACACCTTTATTTTCATCATTTACATTTTGTTGAGAGCGGTGGGCGACATTGTCTTTACTTTTCAGTACTCACGGTGGGCCTTCTCAACGACCCTATGGGCGTGTCGGGAGGAGTTCATGGCTCGTCACTGGAGTATCTGCAGCTGTGGTTGTAGTAGCACTAAAACCAAGGACTTAGTAATGTTGCTTAGGTGGATGTGATTTAAAATGTATAGCATGGCATGTAGTGCATATGATGTGTTGTGATGTGTGACTAGCTTGTGGTCCATCTTTCTACTTCTTGAGCTAGTGAGCTCATCCCACAGTATCGCCCTTTTAGATGATTTTGCAGGTCATACATCGAGGAGCATGGGGTGGGTCCCAGTCGAAGTTTCTGAAGAGGTGGTGGACCCCGAGGAGTTAAACACGGCCTGTGCTCGTCGAGATCTGAGGATGCATTCGAGGCGAGCTGAGCTCCACCTTTGAGGCCGTCTTGAGCTCCACTTCGAGGCCGGTGAGCTCTTCTATGTGATGCCGAGATGGGCTCAACCCTTGATGCGAGTGAGCTCCGACCTTGAAACCGAGCAGTTGCACTCTGATTGTTTTGATGATTTCTGTATATACTTGATATATGAATTGTACTTTTATTGTGTAATTATCATGCCTTGGCCCACATGTATATAATTATTGTATCACAATTGAATATCAAGTATATGGGATTTATTCACAGTAAAACTTAGTCTTCCGTGATCGATAAACTTATGTTAGTTGTGCGTATCTTTGTGGTGGAATCTGATGTCGATGATCTGGCAGGTTTGGGTTAACCGGTGTTAACTCGGTCACCGCTCCGGTTCAGTGTGAACGGGGTGTGACACTCAGAGTTTCCATTTCATATCAAAATAAGCTAATAAACTGAATATAAATTTACATTTTGAAAAAAAAAAAAATTTGATCAGGTGTCTGCTGAATCATCTCCAGGGATCTTTCCATATTCTGTTGTGTTGAACCAATGTTCACAATCCAATCCCAATGGCCTAGCCAAGCTTCCTAGCCCCCTGCATCAGCATTATCAGATGGAAAAGTGTAAATAAAGAGATCAACTGTAATTCTTTCCAAAAAATGACCAACAAAATGGCATTTACTATCTATTAAAATATACAAAGAAAGGTAAGGGTTGTGCTCTCAAGTAGAATTAATTCACTACTGAATGTGAATGCCATCTAAATTTTTTGCCAAGATTAGGGCACAAAACTAAGACATCAGTTTGATAAAATTCTAAAGGTAAGTCAATGGACCAAATGGGCTCATTCTTTAATAAACATTCAGACACAGAGTAGACTAAGGATTTTCTTTGACAGCATGAAGAGCACAAGATAGATATCCTTACATTGGTAGATTGGAAAGCAATGGTTTTTCTTACCCCATCTCCAATGGTGAACAAACTGACAATTTGAGAATTCCTCAAGCATCTTTTTACTAGAAGGTCATATATATCAATAATGGTGAGTGACAGGCTCCATAATCTTTGAAAGACAGCTGCCACAACAAGGGAATTGCCAAAAACAACTTCCAAAAAACTCCTTGAGTTAATGAGATAGCAAATACAACTCATCCATTCCAATTACAGAACTAGCTAGAAGATATATTTATCAAGCACCATAGAACAATAAAGAAGCTAAAAACAATATAAATGAATTGAAGGATGTGGTCCAAAAATATAGTAGACATCCACTGAAGTTAAATTTTATCTTGTTTTGAATGATTATGGACACATTTGTTGCATAAAAAGGATACTAATGGATTATGGCATCCACTAAAGTTAAATTTGATCTTGTTTTGAATGATTATGAACACTTTGTTGCGTGAAAAGGATACTAATTGGAACATTTGAAGATGAGATCTGAAACAAATTCCCAGGGAAAATAAAACATGTAACGACATATGGTTTTATATCATTTGATCGAATCAGGGAATAATGATGCATTGACTTCGAGATCACCAAAGTCTCATGAGGCATTCATTGGAAATTCCACCAGAAAATAGTGCAAAAGTGAAATCTGCTCTCTGGTTGATCAATAAAAATGACAGTTCCATTTCCTGTTTTGTTGTAGTTTGGAGTGGAGTAATTATATTGGTACTGCACAAGAACAAAAATAATTCTAGGTTACCTTTACACAAGAACCATAAGTTCTTCCAATACTTCAAAGCCAAAACCACCCATTAGATGATAGTAGCAACATTTCAACCAATAGGTAGTTTTGCATTGGAACCATACTGAAAGAACAAGACTAAACCAAGGTTAGGGAAGCAGAAACCTTAATGGGATCAGAACACGGTAGAGGTACAAGTTTCCCATATGGTGAAGGACGTGTGGAACCACTGGAAATTTCAGTACCAGGAACTTTCTATTAATTCAGGAACATTAAAATATTAAATATGAGAAACAGAAAATGAATTCTCCAGTACAATAGTCATTTAAAAGAGCCCATTATGTATCAACATTTCTAATTAAGGAAAGCTAGATTCAATACTGAAGATGTATCATGTATTTCTTACTTTCTGACTTCTGGAGAAAAACGCAATCAATCATTATTTGATGCATTTTGAGAGCTAAATGTTATAGTCTCCCATTGATCAGTTTCACCCTAAAACAATGAAAAAAACCTACATTAGTCTCTCTAATATCATATAGAAGCTTTTTCATATATGGTGAAAATTGTAAAATATAGTGAACCTCTGGGTTCAAGATCCTTTCACAATTTAAGTACTCTGGAGCATGGCATTACAAGGTTACCGGCTGAGCAATGGCAGAAGATGGGGTCCTCAAAATCAACCCTAGAGAAGTGGGATAATAAGAATCTTAGAAACTAGCAGCTTCTAAAAGAGAAGTGACAAGTGGTGCATTCCAACTACACAAACCAAGTGGCAAGTTCTAAACATTGTTTTTTTAATTTGGTGGAGCAAGTTCTAAACATTCAAAAACAAGAAAAAACACCTCTAATAGCTTCACTCTAATGCATATTAAAGAAACAACAATACCACAAAATACTGATTGTTGTGGATAAAAAAATAGTATTGATTTCTTTTCAGTGAAATCTAAGCTAATGAGCTAAACCAAAAGCATTACAAGGTTACCGGTTGCCCTTAAGATTTGATTAAACCAAGGATACTAAACTAACCCAGTAAGACAGGCTGGTCACTAAATTAAATTCATAATTCACTAAGAAAGTAAATGGAAGCAATTGCAATTGATTAGCCAAGGAATTTGATTCATCTAGTTGGGTAGTCACATATGAATATACATTTTTCTATTATCTCGTCAACCATGGTGACAAGCTTCCGGAACTCCTTAGCTACTACTGTTGTTGAACATGGAGATTATCACTGTAATACCCTACTTTTTAAACCCGGTCTGATTTCGCGGTTGAACCGGTTTAACCATGTAGGAACCAGGCGAGAGGAAATTAGAGCGGGTTCCTTATGGGCTATGATGACGGGTGACCTTAAACACGGCTGGCCCGACAAGTCCGAGCCGTGCGGAAGAGGCAGGAGTGCCCAAGTCATGCATGCACCTACCATAAGGCTATGTACGGATAAAACAGTATTATATCTATTTTAAGGTATATCGTATGCTACATCTATGCGAGGGTAGGGTTGTTCAGGCCGAACCTGTCAAAATCCCAAGTTTTGGCCCTCAGGTGGGTAGGACAGGTGGGTACACCCACCCACCTGAGTGACCCATCCATGTGCACTATTCACTTAATTAGGAATTATATATATAGCTTTATGTTTTCTTTTCTTTCCATTTATGTCACCCGTACGTTGGTGAGAATAGTAAAGAGGAGAGAGAAAAGAAAGGGAAGAAGAAGGGAAGAGAAGAAGAGGAAGAAAAGAGGGATTTCAGCGGCGCCGAAGCTCGATCTTCCCATTCCGGCGCCGGGAGAGTGATCTTCAACTCTAGATCTACAGTTAGAGGTAAGCAAAGTTGGGTTTTGTGAACATTCACCATACCCAAGCTTTAAACCCTTGATTCGAGTATGGTTTCTTGAGATCTTGTAAATCCCCTTTGAAATGATGAATCTAAGGTTTAATAGATGATTTATGTGTTGATCTTGAAGGGTTTGAAGAGATATTGACAAGGTGGAAGAAGCATTGTGGGTTTGAAGTGATTGGAGGGTTTGGAAGGTAAGATGGTTTCCCATCACTTGAATCTAACCTAGATCTAGGTTAGAACCATCCTATAGGACCTTGAAGGTGTGAAGAATGGGAGGGAAAAAGCCCCATATGAATCCCCAAAGAATGGAGAAAGCTGGGAAGAAACAGGGTGTTTCCCGCCAAGACCCGTGGGTACAATCGATGGGCCCCTACCCGTCTGTGGGTACCCACGAGGCGAGGGCCTTGGGCAGCCGGCGGCCCAACCGACGGGCCATACCGGCGGGCCCCTACCGGCCGGTCCTAACAGGGGGCCCCTGGCCCAATCGGCAGGTACAATCGGCGGGCCCCTACCCGCCGGTCCCAACCGGTGGGTAGGACGGTGGGCGGACTACCACTGTCGACCCACGTGTGGCCCCAAGGGTGATCCTTATGTCCGATTGAACCCAAATCGGACGTGTGACCTTCTTTTGACGTTCTAAACACGATTTTGTCATCGGATTTCATTAATTTTGATCCTAAAATGGTGAAGTACTAACCCTGCTCAATTATGTTAGGTTCACCAAATCTTACCCGTTCATGCGATCTCACCCGTCGAGAGGATCCTTATGCCTTCTGAGTAAGTGGGGAGAGGATGCTTGGCCTTGTTTCAAGGCATTGTTTGGCATTCATTTAATTATATCTAGTCTAGTCATGCCATCATAAATATACTATGTAGACTATTCATTCCACTCATTGATGTGCATATGTGCTATGTTTACTTTCCAAATGCCAATTGAATGAGATGTTTATATGTTGGATGTGGACATCATTGTGCATGTTGCATTGATAGACTAGATGCCGTAGTCGGCTTGGAGGCGAAGTGCATTGGTGGCCCGTGGAATGGGACACGGAGGCACTATCTGTCGTACTATTGTCATATAGGAGCATGCGGTATTAGGATTCTCACCATCCGTGCTCGACCCTTTCCAATAGGGGTTAAGGTGTTGGGTTATCATTTGGGGAAACGTGGTCGGATCGTCGGGTCCTTGTGGCGGTTAGACTATAACGCTTCCGACGGGTCATGTAGGACGGTCGGTAACCCGTGGTACATTCAAGAGGGCCAATCGTCTTGCTTTTAAATTCTGAGTCGAGCACCTTTATTTTAGTCATTTACATTTACGTTGAGAGCCGTGGGCGGCATTGTCTTTACTTTTCGAGTACTCACGGTGGGCCTTCTCCGACGCCCTATGGGCGTCAGCGGAGGGAGTTCGCGGCTCGTGCGGAGTATCGCAGACCTGTGGTTGTAGTAGCACTAAAACCGAGGACTTAGTAATGTTGCTTAGGTGGATGTGATTTAAAATGTATAGCATGGCATGTAGTGCATATGATGTGTTGTGATGTGTGGACTTTGTGTGGTCCATCTTTCTACTTATTGAGCTAGTGAGCTCATCCACGTATCGCCCTTTTAGATGATTTTGCGGTCATACATCCGAGGGTATGGGGTGGGTCCCATCGAGTTTCTGAAGAGGAGTGGACCCTTGAGGAGTTAGAGCACGCACCTTGTTGCTCGTCGAGAGTTGTGCCTGGACAGCGGTTCGAGGCGAGTGAGCTACACCTTTGAGGCCGTGAGCTCTTACGTGATCTTGTGTGGGCTCAACCCTTGATGCTTATGCTTGATACCGAGCCAGTTATTACTCGATTGTTTTGGTGGATTTCCTTATGTACTTGATATTTGAATTTTATTCTTTTGTGTATATATCATGCCTTGAGCCCAAATGTATATAATTATTGTATCACTATCCGGGTATCAAGTATTATGGGATTATTCATAGGTAAAACTTAGTCTTCCGCTGATCTGATGAGCTTATATTAGTTGTGTGTATGCTGTGGTGGAATCTGATGTCGATGATCTGGCGAGTTTGGGTTAACAGGGTTAACTCAGTCCTTGGCGTTCAGCGTGAAGCAGGTGTGACAATCACCTAGACACAAGGACTTGATATTTGACAACAAAACCTCTCAGGTGTAAAAATGAATAATCAAGTATGTAAGGAAATTTTTCTCAATGATGAAAGCATAAAATGTTGAAGATAATATAATAGATGAATCTTCGACTGAAATAGTATTCAAATACATGATCATGTCTAACCAAAAACACTAGACTTCCTTCAGGAAAAAACAATACCAGGGTCAAGTGATGAACATGCGTGAGAACCTTCAATTACACAAGGAACTCTCTCGATGCTTGCACATCTATCTTTTTGATGGCAGCTTTCTGCATAACAAGTAGGAGAAGCAGATAGAGAAAAGTCAGATATTCAACTCTAAGGGGGAAGAAGTCATCAAAGCAATGAGCTAGAGACACTTCGATGTCATGGAACACATGATCCTATGAGAGAGCAAGAGAAAGGAAAAAAAGTGGTCATTTAAAGGGAATTAATTAAACCTGTTCCTGCAACAAATGAACCAGGTCCTTGACATGCATCCTTAAACCTATCCCTGCAAAATCGCAACAAATTTTCAATTTGAAATAAAGTCATAGTAGATGTATCATTCAGGGAGAGAAAACGAACATGTTAAACAAGACAAACAATCTGCATACCTGAAGTAGGGTGAGAACATTAGCAAGCCACTTGGCAGATCTAAAAAACAGACCTCATCCATCATCTTTCCAAAGAACATAAGCACCTCCTATTTGCGAGAATGCGCACCTCCCATGATATAATAACCTGTAACAATATAGCCATTGTAACATAAGAATAGTACTAGGAGTATCCGATCCTATTGTAGTTCTGGATCTTCTTCCCTTTCTGGCTGTGAATGAACCCAAAACATCAGGTGGAACCCATTTCACACAAAAAATAAAATAAAAATGAGATGAGATCTGGAAATGAGGCGTTAGGGTTGATGAGATGAGAATGAAGGAGAGAGATGGAGGAGCTGGTTGATGAGAGTCGACGAGTCGGTGTATGGATTTAGATAACAGGGGTTTGTGGTCGGGAAGAAAATTGATGAGCTCAGAAGAAGGTGTTAGATTTTGACGAGATGGGAAGGGAGAGGGAGGGAGAAAGATAATGGAGGATGACTGAAGGGAGATACCATACACTCACTTTCTATCTCCCACTATTCCTTCTCTCCCATTCACAATGTTCTCTCCCTACCTTCGTCTCTTTGCCTCGCTCCTTCTCTGCTCCCACTCACTCTCCCTGTTTCTGTAAACCTTTTCTGCCTCCCAGGCCCCCTCTCTTTCCCTACTCCTATGCACTCACTCTCCCCCCACTCTTTCTATTCTCTCCCATTTTTTTCTTCGTCTATACTCTATCGGGGGATTGGAAATTTCTCCGTTCCCACCTATGGAGGCATTTACAAAATCCATTCCCGCCTAAAGAGTCATGCATATGATTGAAAAAAGTTCATCCACCAAAATGAAATATAGTGAGTTGTACTAAAAGACATTAGTCGCACATGATCGATGACACATTGCTTCTCTAAGCGGTGTCAATTTTGGACCGATTTTGGTTCGATTTCATTGGTTTATATGTGAGAATGAGTGAAATCAAACATGAATCAATAAGGATATATCAGTTTTGGTTGGTGATGAGGTCAAATATGTCCTCACCTCAACACATCTGAAGCTATGTAGGCCAACCTGCCGCCTCGGTCTCTATCCATACTGAACAGCCACCTCGATCCCATATCATACCGAGCTGCCACCTCGATCCCAATCATGCCGACCAGCCACCTCGGTCCCAGTCCATGCCGGGCAGCCACCTCGGTTCCTCGTCATGCCGAGCTACCACTTCGGTCCCTCATCATGCCGAGCTGCCACCTCGGTACTGTCACCTCTGCCCAGGCACACCAAGCTAGATGCCCAGAAATGTACACACATCCACTCCTACATTCAAGGAACGTATCCCCTGATCACAAGGGCAGGACTCTATCCACTAAATGTCATCAGAGGCATCCACCCCTCTCACGACTTGCACCTCCGAGATAAGAGGAAAATATTCCTAGAATATGCCCTAGGATCTGGAATATTTCTGATATCAGAGAGCCCTTCACCTCAAGGACCCCACACCTAGCAGGACTCTCCACGATAGCCTATAAATACCAAGGTAAGCTCCCATTATCAGGATCGATCACTTATTTTGACTGAATACTCTCTTGAGTATCTACTATGGAAAGATCTGACATAGGCATCGAAGAGTCCCCCGTCGGGTCAGCCCAGCTCTCCCCTGCCTTCTCTTCTGTGCAGGTCTGCTGGAGCATCAAGAGCTACAAGGAAGATCATCCAGTCAATTTTTACCGCATCAGTTGGGTTTTGGTTTGATTTTGGTTTTCTATCAGTTTACTATCGATTTGATTATTTGGTTTGGCCTACCTTTTGGTTTTCATTTTACCATATAAATATATTCAAAAGTAAGGGGGGGGGGGGAATTTATTTTTAATGAATTTCAAGTCGTTATCAGTTTCGATCCGAATTTTAAAGTTCAATTCGATGTCTTATTGATTACAATGTGTACCAATTTGATTTCAGTCTCACAAACCCCCAACCCAAAACACGATCCAATAAACTCATATCAATTTTGGTGTGAACCTAGCTCGATTCCTTCGGAGGGTTGATGTGGCCAAGCTGAATGGTTAAACTATAAATGAATCTCTACCTGTTACTAGCAAACTAACGACTTGTCCATTCTCTGCCCTTTATTATATCTCTCTTATGAGTCACCTTGGAATATTAATTTGAGTGGCCCATTACCCTATATCCGATACATAATATTCCATATCCCATGCCCTATACCTTATACCCTTACACATTTACACTCTAAACCCTTACCTTATACCCACGTACACTTATACCCATAGTTAGTAAATTCACGAATAATACGTGGATTTTTTGTCGTGCCCAAACGTTTCAATAAAAAGGTCAAAATCAACCCAAAAAATTTGTAATATACACATATTCAATAGGTACCCATATTATATGCGTATAATACGTTTTATTCTTATTAATACGTTTAGTTTGGGATTAAAAAAAAAAAAAACTTAACCTCAAAATTCAAAATGGCACTTCTCCCTTTTCATATGTTTCTTGATTTTGAGATAAAGGTAGACGACACGCATCTCCCTTTCTTATTTTAGTAATTTCAACCCCTCTTTTCATATTCTCCCTCACTCTCTCCTTTATTACCTATAAAGAACCCAAACCTATAGATCACCATTTAATGTGAAGCAGCTGATGTTTGTCTATGCATTTGTTTGCTCAAAATTACTTGCAATGGAATAACCTAATTTGTTTCTTTCTATCAAGTAGCTGATGTTTGAGGACCCATATTTTTTTTCTATTAAGTACATTCAATTAATGAGGATCCTTATGTTTGTGCTATTAAAAACATTCAGTTTCATTGGATCTTTATTTTTATGCTTGACAATACATCTGGGATTCTAAGCATTTTTATTGATTTTTAGCCTCTAATGTACTAACAATCTTTTTTGTATGTAAAGAGTCTTTAGCTCAAAATGGTAGAGCAACTGGGTTAATGCCCAGGTTATGGTGGTTCAAATCCACCAAGACTTTGAAAGTGAATGAATGTGTTCTACCTTACTGCTGTCATGTGCTTCTGCTGGTTTTTCCAAGAGTTGAGCCTTTTTTTTTTTGGTTCTGGTGATGAAATTGCTTCTGCTGTCATGTGCTTCTGCATTTTCAAGGTTTTTCAGTCTTTAGTGAAGAAGCTCTTATTTAGGTTGTCAGCTTCTTGGAGATGGTTCAAAAACCTTGATCTAAGATTGGTTTGACATTTCTTGCATTCTGTTTATTGCAGTCTTGGTTAACTCTGCCCTAAACTGAAGGGTGCATCTAAGGTGAATACAGTTTCAGTGATTTTTGTTCTGTCTGAATCAGAGTTTTATTGGCCTAGAGGCTAAACTGTTCAATTTGAACCTGTTATTTCAATGCCAAAAACTCAGATTTCTTCCAAATTTCCAGTTTATGGTAGTTCTGAAACTGGTTCTGGCAATTTACCTGTATGTATTCATTTGAGATTAAATCAGGTTCTGAAGAAGGATTTTGTTCTGGTAGTTCTGTGGTTACATTTCACATCTAATGATGATCTAGAGTATAGTATAGTTGAGATGAAAATGAATTGAGAAGTCTAATTTATTTATTTATTTATTTATTTTTGGTGTATAAGCTGTTGTGATCTTAAATAAATATTTTATTAAGGCAATATTGGATGTACTGTGATGTCCTACCATTTTATTGCCTTCTTGTGATCTTAAATATTTTTTTTTTCTATAGCACTTGTTCTCAGAAATAGTTATTTGAAGTGGTTTCTGGATTTAGACAGAACTAGGCTTCTGTTGTGTCAAACAGTTTCAGTAGGAAGATCATTTTTCTTTGCATGACCTCTTTTGATTGGCTTCGGGGCTGTGTATAGTTACAGAACTGGCTCTGATCTTTAGGGCTTGTTATTCTTCATTGGTAGTAAAATCTCTTCTTAATTTGTGATCATGGCTTCATTTGTTTCCAGGAAAAAAACCGTTCCCTATTTTTGTGGCTTTTACCTAGAAACAAGTGAAGTCATAAAAGATGAAGTGGAGTTCCTAAAGTTGAAATTTGCTGCTTTAACACATTGACTGTTAGTATTGTATAAACTCTTTTCTAAGATGGAATGAGAGACATTCATAGATCTTAGAAGGAAGCCAGACCATGACCTTAGGATTTTTAGCACGACAAATCTGCTTCTAATCTATTACAGTAATACAAACCTAGCAAACACAAGGGAGTGCACTTTTTGGCAATCTAAAGTGGGCTGATTGATGTATGCTTTCTTCATTTTCTGCATTTAATAAAACAATTGAAACAAACCATCTAGCTTGCATCCATTTGACACACACTTCTCATAAGTTGTTTTTACTACAACTCTGGCTTGCTCTTTTGAACTCAAGATTTAAACATGGAAGAGAGTGAAGAGGGGTGAGGGAATACAAGGTTTTGATATGATGACACTAAATTGATGATCAGAAATGGATTACCATTACCAGTATCTAGACCCAGTTGCCAACCCAGACAAGAAATAAAGATTTGAATTTGGAAAGAAAACAGAGAAGAGCCTAACAGCTCTAGGTTTTCCTCTGTTCTATTTCTAATTTCATAAGCACCAACCCAGACAAGAAATAAAGATTTGAATTTGGAAAGAAAACAGAGAAGAGCCCAACAGGTCTAGGTTTTCCTCTGTTCTGTTTCTATTTTCTCTGAGTAACAGATATTTAAAAACTGCAAATAAATTAGTTTGCATTTCTAACATAGAAAGAGCTTGGGTCTGAGTAGAGCTGTCAAGGTAAACAAAACCTTGCCCAAGGTGTTACCAACCCCAACCCAGTCTAAATGTGCAATACAATCTCCCAACTCAAGATCTACCTAACCAATAAAAAGCCTAAGAGCCAAAACTGTTCTTGGACATTGGTGGGTTGTTTTGATGATTGATTTACTTCTTCTGACTCACAGGTCATTGACGCTGCATGCAACAAATGTTGCAGATTACTCTGCAGTTCACCACACAGTTGTTCCTCACCCAAGTAATGAAATGATACCTAAGATGGGACCTATATGTGTATGGTATTGTATCATAGCATAAGGGAAAATATGATTAAGGATTTACATAGAATGAGGTTGATTAATGCTTGATAAAATATTGAAATAGGTCTTGGATTCAGCCATTCAGGGCGAAGGTCTGGATACCCATTGTTAGAAAAAAATAAAAAATAAAAAAGGGTCTTGGATGCATGCTTAATAAAATACTGAAAGTTCTCTATACGAAAAAGAGGAGTTCTTGCATCATAATGGTAGAATATAGTAGGGGTGTCAATTCTGAGCCTGCATCGGTAGGTCCGATCGAACCCAACACATTTATGGCTTGTCTTAGACCGGCCCTATTATTAACCGTGTCGGGCTAAACGGGCGTTCATGGTGTGGCCAGCTAGCCCATCGGGCGCCCGATCGAACTGGTATGTTTATATGCCTGAGTTGAACCGACTCGTTATAGCCCGACCCCTTTAATACTACATAAAATTTCTATTTTGCCACTACTATAAGAAACTAATTAAGCTTTCTTACACTTTGCTTTGTAGTAAGATTTGATTTAATTAAGCTTTATTTTGTAAGTTGTAATGGTCATAATCTCTTTTTTTTTTTTTTAAAGAACAATAATAATCTCAACCCACTTAAGAATATAATTTTAGGGTAAGCACGTTTAAAGCCCGTTTAGACTTAAATAAGTCTATAGCCCGGTAAAAGCTTGGTTAAGGCCCATTTAAGGAAGCTCGATTAAAGCCTGACAATCGATCGGCCCAATTATAAACTGGTCCATCCAAATGAGAAAAAAGTGAAAGAGCATTATCAAAGTTAGTATCAAACAAAAATTGCCACTAAAGTAGTGATTCCTTCATTCGCAACTACTCTAACATCCATATTCCAAATTGACTTGTTACGCTCGACGCTTCTTTTCAAGAAGTGTTGAAGCATTAATAGATGAAATTGATTTTTCATATTTGTCATGAAAAGGGGGTTAGTATTTCTCATTCATTCAAACAACCTGACTTCATTTTTTTTTTTTTTTTTTTTTTTGGAGCTGACATATTGAAAATTTTTATCTGCCAAATGGCTAGACCCTAGTAGAACATACAATGCCTCCACTATTATCCACACTAATTCTTTTTTTTTTTTTCTTTTTTAATTCTAAACACAAATGGATATTTATTACAGACAACTTGACCTAGTTTGTTGGAGTTTTTGGCCATCTATGCTAAGAGTTGACATGTCATCTAGGGGAATTGATCCAAATGCTGACCCGAATGGATCTTACGTTGCCTCCTCTTTGATTTTATTAAAATTAAATAAATACTAAACACCAATTAAATTTTGTTGGGAAAACACAGTAACTTATTTGTTATTTTTTTTCTTCCTCACTTGTCATGTAAGCTAGCATGTCGAAAAAATTTATTGTTTGAATGCCTTGACTTGAATGGAATTGATATTGCATTCTCTATGATATGAAATACAATCAAATATAAGCTATACTAGCCTTGATATTCCAAATGAATCAAATACATTCCAAAAGCTCAAGCCACCTTAAAAAGAGAAAAAGTACATATATATTATGATACAACAAAATAGATCTTTAGAGTAAAAAATCAATAAAATCAAAATCATCTTGGTTAATTTACTCCGATCAAACAAAATTTATGAAAGATAGATCTTGTACTATAAAATAAAAAACCAACATTTCAAATCCTGATATCTAAAGAGACCTATTCCCAAAACAAATTGAAAGCATATTGACCCCCAATAAGTTTTTTAAAACAATTTTTTTTTTCTTCTTTCTTTATAAAACCAATTCATATATCGTGACCTAAGTGGGTAAAAAAATGAAACTTAATAACAATTAATGAATCTTGATGGATTCG
This sequence comes from Macadamia tetraphylla, assembly GCA_022985045.1. NCBI lineage: Eukaryota > Viridiplantae > Streptophyta > Magnoliopsida > Proteales > Proteaceae > Macadamia > Macadamia tetraphylla. Next base: position 27,713,508 of record CM040962.1, on the reverse strand, counting down.
AACCACCATTTCTTGGGAATTTCCCAAGTGCTCTACCTTTTTGAACTAAAGACTCATATAAGTGGTGAAATTTATGACCCGTAGCATTATTTTATTCATTGCATTGTATGAAACCAAATCATGCCTCCTCACACGATCATCATCTATATCCCAAATAAAAAATAACAGTAAAACATCCATGATCTATTCATCCATTGAATATATCAAATCTGTTAATCAATTTCCATTCTCACAAGTTAAAATCTAATGAAGTGAAAATGATCAAAAATTCCAAATCCAATCTTGAGAGAACATAAAAGTATAACCAATGATCTGTACATTTCTTTTCCATGATGAAGAAGAAGAAAAAAAGAAGCAGATCATTGTAAAGGAAGTCTTGTTGATTAATAGAATTCGGATTAAAAAATAACAGGACTCAAATAAATATTTGATTGATAAAAAAATACAAAGCAAGTTATTGCAAAAATCACCTTTCTCTGCTCTCTACATTGAGCCACTTGCACCCAAAATATCGCCAATATCAATAGATGTTTTCAACTGGTCAAATTGATCATTTAGAAGCCTTTACTTCTTGCAGTAAAGCAAGCACAAGGAGTCTCGTGCAATGGGTACGCCCTTTTTGAATCCTAGAAAAGACTGGTCACTGCCACTCAGTTATCTACACAAATTGTACTCTCTGGGGTTTTAATTTGTATCTTGTCAAGAGTGCAATCACTATTTAACATTTTATAGTTACAAAATGGTCTACCATCAAATAGCATAATATAACTCCTATTCTTAACTGGTCTACCATCAAAATATAAAAAGCTCTTTTTTTTTTTCTCTAACTGGATTCATCATCTATTTAGATCTTAAAGATTTGCTCAACTTATAGAGGCACTGTGCATTTACTCAAAATCATCAATGGATAATTCATTTTGTGAATTAGTGTCAAACCAAATACAGAAATGAAGAAGCATCAACAACTCAACATAATATGCAAATAAGAAGTCAAACCATTAAAATCTCCTATGAGAAGGGTTGAAATAGGGACAACAGATTGCTTTAGGGTTGTTTTTCAAACTTCAAAGTGTACACAAGGCAAAAAATCATTTCCTTCTACTACTACCCTGTAACTTATGATTCATGTTGATCAAGCAATAAAGCAACACCTTCATAATAGATCATACTGATATTATGAAAAAATATGAGACCATATACGAGAGAGAGAGATCCTTACCAGCCATCCATCTCAAATGTTGGCCTCAAGAATGTTCTTGAAGAAATGACAATCTCTTCTCTGGGAGATCCAGGCTATACTAGAGCTTTCTTTCTCTATTAAACGATGGTGCATCACTTGAACAGCCTGTGAAGGACTAAGAATGGACTTGCAGTTTCCCCACGAAAAGCTAAGAAGAATTAAATTGAAGCACCCGTGCTCCCTGCTTCAAACTTGAGCTTTGAAACTCGACCTGCTTGAATGAAGATTCGTGAGCAGGGTTTGTCTTATCTCCTCTTTCTAGACTCTTGAATATCCTTCTCAATGTTCTCTTCTCCGGACTCTACATTATGGATACAAAGTTGCCTTTCCAAGATTCTCCTTTTGGTGGATGTTACAACTCTTGGGTCTTACGTATCTCAAAAAAGATTAAAAAAATAGATAAATAAAAGGACATATACTGTGATCTCCAAATAATATATTTGATTTTACTATCTTTTTATACCATTCTACAAACATTTCTCCCAACAAAAGTACAGCCAAATGGACTTCTATGAGTTGAATTCCATATACCCTGCTTCTTAGGCTAAGCTGCTCTTAGGGATCAATACTTTCCAAAAAGCAAGAGAGAAGGCACATCATAGATGCAACTAGTGATGCCTAGGTAGAACCCCTCACTATTTCTTAAGCCTGAACAGAGCTTCAAAATCTAATATCCTTAATCAGTTGAAAGCAGCAATTTTTTTTTTCAATAATAATCAATAATTTTGTTAGAGAGAGTGAGAGAAAGTGAAAGAGCAACACATAGTACAATAACAACAACAACAACAAAGGCCAATGGCCGACACCCCACAAGGGAATTATATCATTGGGTAATAGCCCATTAACAAAAAAGCAACACTCAATTGTAGGAACCTTCTAGAGACAATCCACATTATACAAGCTTGGCCTAAAAAGGCAACACTCAAAAGAACATTAATTGGCATAGTGAAAACAGATTTGAAGACCTTGAACCCAAAGTCATTGTCCAACATAGAAAGGAATCGCTGAATAGCAAATAAGATTCTTGTAGCAAGATTTCTACAGTAGTTGTTGGTGCACCACTGGTTTTAGTGATGCTTACTATTTGTTCTCCCTGCAAAAGACCCCCAACATGTGGGATTTGGTATTATCCTTAGTTTCCCACCAGTTCAGTTTAAACTTAGATAAAGCTTGTCTCAACAAATGGAGGTCAGCTACAAGAATATTGTTTCACTCTTCACCATGTTAACAACCATAGTTAAATCAAAAGTACTCATGTTCTTTATCACCATTTCAACTCAGATTCTAAAGTAGAACCCCTTGTCCTTTTTTTCCCTAAGCAATATCCGTATCCTTTTACCTCATTAAATTAGCACCACATCACTTCTTACTGGTGCATTTAATGGCCTCCTTTGCCTTTATGCAAGCCATCTCAACCATGCTTCCATATATCCTTTCTCCTGTTGAAGCGGCTCTTATTTTTTTTATTTTTTTTTTTGGGTGCAAAAGCAGCTTCTAAATTCGTTTTAAGGTACTTATTTCAAAATCTTTCTTTCCTACTCTTGGCATTCTATCTTACAACATAAGCTGAATGCTACCTCATTAACCTGCATTTAGCAGCTCTCCGCCAGTTTATCAAATAATATATATCATACAAACACAACCCATGGAAAGGTTGCATAAACTCCGATAGGAAATTCCAATAAAGCAAGAAACTATTGTTTCTCTCTAACAATGTCAACTCCTCACTATCACAAGGACTAAAATAGCTGAAGAAGATTATCGCATAATAATAAATTCTACATAAAATAAGAAAACAAATTCAGTGCAACAATTAACGAAACAGAAATCAAATTAAGGAATACGGAGAACATGGAGCAATAACAAGTGAATAAAATCAAACCTTAAGTGGTGAGTGCACTTGCCGGAGTTGGGTTGGAGGATGATTCGGACAAATGAGACACGCAAAAAGAAGGATCATCCATCCTCAATGAACAAT
>CM040962.1:27684966-27710190 GCA_022985045.1 Macadamia tetraphylla | reverse complement strand
ATGCAAGCGAAGTGTATGTGTTTACGTTTATCATTGCCGATGCGGAGGTGATGCATGCAAGAATCAAGGCAGATAGTGTCCCCGTTCACTGAACCGGGCGGTGACGAGTTAACACGTTAACCCAAACTGCCGGGATCATCGAATCTTGTATTCCACCACGACATCGCACAACTAACATAAGTTCATCGGATCGGGAAGACTAAGTTTTACACTGAATAAATCTCATATACTTGATACCCAATTGTGATACAATAATTATATACATGTGGGCGAAGGCATGATAATTACACAATAAAAGTACAATTCATATATCAAGTATATCAGAAATCATCAAAACAATCGAGTGCCGCTCGGCTCGGTTTCAAAGGTTGGAGCTCATTTCGGCATCAAGGTTGAGCCCATTCGGCATCACATAGAAGAGCCAGCTCGGCCTCGAAGTGGAGCTCAACACGGCCTCAAAGGTGGGCTCGGCTCGGCCTCGAGCTGCATCGCAGCGTCTCGCACGAGCGATCGGCGCCGTGCTCTAACTCCTCGAGGTCCACAGTCCTCTTTAGGAAACTTCATTGGGACCCACCCATCTCCTCGGATGTATGACTGCAAAATCATCTAAAAAGGCGTATCGTGGGATGAGCTCACTAGCTCGATAAGTAGAAAGATGGACCACCATGATCCACATCACAACACATCATATGCACTACATGCCATGTTATACATTTTAAATCACATCCACCTAAGCAACATTACTAAGTCCTTGGTTTTAGTGCTACTACAACCACGGTCTGGCGTATACTCAGTGCGAGCGCGAACTCCCTCCCGATCGCCCATAGGGCTGTCGGAGAAGGCCCACCGTGAGTACTCGGAAAAGTAAAGATAATGCCGTCCACCGGCTCTCAGCGAAATGTAAATGAGTGAAAATAAAGGTCTTGACTCAACAATTTAAAAGCGATCGATTGACCCTCTTGAATGTACCACAGGATTGCGTGTCCTACATGACCCGCCGGGCGTTATGTCTAACCGCCACAGTGACCCGACGACCGCGACCAATGCTTCCCCCCAAATGATAACCCAACACCTTAACCCCTGTTGGGAAGGGTCGTAGCACGGGATGGTGAGAATCCTAATACCGCATGCTCCTATATGACAATATACATTGCATAGTGCCTCGTGTCCCATTCCACGGGCCACCAATGCATTCGTTTCCAAGCCGACTACGGCATCTAGTCTATCAATGCATCATGCACAATGATGTCCACAATCAACATATAAACATCTCATTCAATTGGCAATTGAAAAATAAACATAGCACATATGCACATCAATATGTGGAATGACTAGACTACATAGCATATTCATGATGGCATGACTAGACTAGATATATTTAAATGAATGCCAAACAATGCCTTGAAACAAGACCAAGCGTCCTCTCCCCACTTACATGAGCGTCACGAGGATTTCCGTTGATGCGGGTGAGATCGATCTTGAATCGGGTAGGATTTGGTGAACCTAACATAATTGGCGAGGTTAGTACTTCACCATTTTAGGATCAATATTAATGCGATCCGATGATAAAATCATGTTTAGAGCGTTAAAAAAGGTTACCGTCCGATTTGGGTTCGATCGGACATAAAGATCACCTTGGGGCCACGGGTGGGTCGACAGTGGGTAGTCTGCCCGGTATACCCACGGTTGGGACCGAGGTGAAACCCCGGTATGGCCCACGGTTGTACCCGTCGGTTGGGCGAGGCCCTGCTAGGACCGGGGGTAGGGGCCACGCGGTTGGGCCCTTGGTTGGGCCCCCGAGACTTCCTTCGTTTGGGCAAAGGCCCCCGCCTTCTGGGTACCCAAGTGTAGGCAGGTTGTACCCAGGTCTTGGCGGGAAACACCTTTTCTTCCCAACTTTCTCCATTCTTTGGGGATTCAAATGGGGCTTTTCCACCCCATTCTTCACACCTTCAAGGTCCTATAGGATGGTTCTAACCTAGATCTAGGTTAGATTCAAGTGAGAAAACCATCTTACCTTCTTTGCTCAAAACGACTTCAAACCCTCAAATCACTTCAAACTCACAATACCCTTTCCACCTTGTCAATATCTCTTCAAATCCTTCAAGATCAACACATAAATCATCTATTAAACCTTAGATTCATCATTTCAAAGGTTTACAAGATCTCAAGAAACCATACTCGAATCAAGGGTTTTAAAGCTTGGGTATAGTGAATGTTCACAAATCCTTTGCTTACCTCTATGGGTAGATCTAGGTTGAAGATCACTCTCGACCAACTTGGAATGGGAAGATCGAGCTTGGGCCGCTAAAATCCCTCTTTCTTCCTCTTCCTTCTCTTCCTTTCTCTTCCTTTCTTTTCTCTCTCCTCTTTACTCTTCTCACCAGCGTCGGGGTAATAAATGGAAAGAAAGAAAATCATAAAGCTTTATATATAATTCCTAATTAAGTGAATAGTGCACATGGATGGGTCCTGGTGGGTGGGTGCACTCACTTCCTACCCCTGAGCCAAAAGGGATTTTGACCGGGTTACGGGACTCGTGCGAACCTGGCATCGATGTCATCGTTATACCTTAAAATGCTTCTCAATACCCCCTTTATCCGTACATAGCCTTATGGTAGGTGCATGTACGGTTGGGCACTCCGTCTCTTCAGTGGCTCGGACTTGTCGGGCGATCGGGTTTAAGGTCACCGTGCCATCATAGCCCATAAGGAACCGCTCTAATTTCCTCTGCTGGTTCTGCATGGTTAAACCCCAGTTCAAGCGAGCAATCAGACGGTTTAGAACGGGGATTACATTATGAAAATTTAATCCTCGAAATTGCTACCCTGTTGATCAAAAGATGAGGATACTTGGCTGAATTTTTTCTTCTCCTCCCAGATGCTTCTTCAAGTGGTGACCAGCCCATCGCACCTTTACATAGGAAATGGAGGGGTTCTGAAAGGTTTCACCTACGGTCCAAAATTTCATTGGCATATACGCCATAGGCATATCGAGCTTCTAGGTACTCTGGTTCCACGGGTAGTACATGAGATGGATCATGCGTATCTCTTGACATGGATATATGGAATACATTGTGAACATCCCCAAGTGAAGGTGGCGGAGCAAGCATGTAGCTCTTGAGCCAACTGGGATAAGATCTCAAATGGTCCAATGTATCTTGGGCTCAACTTCCCTTTCGTGAAACCTTTGCAACCCTTTAGTAGGAGAGATCTTGAGAAATACATTTTCTCTGGCTGAAATTCAATATCTTTTCTGCGGGTGTCCGCGTAGCTCTTTTGCGGTGAATTTGCTTTAATCCGTTCTCTAATAACGTCGACTTTGTCACAAGTCATTTGTATCATTTCAAGTCCTAACATTAGCGTTCACCTACCTCATCCCAATACAAAGGAGTTACGCACTTTGTGCCATATAACGCCTCATATGGAGCCATCCCAATTGTAGCTTAGTAGCTGTTGTTATATGCAAACTCCATAAGAGGTATATATTCTTCCCAAGCGCCACTCATCTCCATTGCACATGCCACAGGCATGTCTTCTAATATCTGTATGGTTCGCTCATGACCATCCATCGTGGGTGAAAGCGTACTCAAATTCAGTTGTGATCCCAAGGCACGCTGTAAGCTTTTCCAAAATCTGGAAGTGAACCTTGGGTCCCTATCTGAAACAATGCTCACTGGCAATCCATGTAAACGCACTATGTTGTCCATGTCAAGTTGTGCTAGTTTGGCCATGGAGAACTTGGTCTTGATAGGAATAAAATGAGCAGTCTTGGTAAGCCGATCCACAATCACTCATATCGCATCCATTCCCTTAGGTGTACTTGGTAGTCCGGTGATGAAGTCCATTGTAATCCTTTCCCACTTCCATTCTGGTACTGGGAGTGGCTGAAGAGTACCATAAGGTCGATGCCTTTCAGCTTTTACTTTCTGGTAGGTAAGACAAGTCGCCACATATAAAGCTATGGTGACTTTCATGCTTGCCACCGTAACTTTGTTTGAGGTCTTTGTACATTTTGGTACTTCATGGTGAAGTGAGTACTCGAGCTACGTGCTTCTCTCACTATCTTATCTTGTATATCAAATCATCGAATACACACAATCATCTCGAAACATCAATGCCCCATCACGGCTAAAGTAAAATCGGTCGTTTATTGTTTGGTCTTGAACCTTAACTCGATCCGTGCAATTCGGGATCTAAAGGTTGCTTCATTATCACCTCTTGCCTAATTGCGGATGCACAGTAGAGCCGTCAAGGATACGATCAACCATTTAAGGTTTTCGGTTGAGGTTCAAGCTCTAAGGTTGCCCCTTCATACAAGAGGTTTCATCCATTAGCATCACCTCTTGCGTGAGTGGTGGGTATTGCTAAGTATGAGGCGACACGATCTGCGTCTTCGACTTAATGCATACGCCACTACATTAGCCTTGCGGGATGATCTTGAATGTCATGATCATAATCCTTCATGAGTTCAAGCCATCTCCTCATCTCATGTTCAAATCCTACGGGTGAAGAAGTACTTCAGGCTTTTGTGATCACTGTATATCTCGCACTTCTCCCCATACAAATAATGTCGCCAGATCTTAAGGGCAAAAATGACTGCGGCTAGTTCCAAGTCATGAGTGGGGTAATTCTTCTCATACTCCTTTAGTTGTCGGGATGCATCGCTATTACCTTACGCGTTGTATGAGAACACAACCCAAACCAACTTTGGAAGCATCGGTATAGTGTCATTCCACATGCCTTGAGGAATAGTCGACCAGGCGATCACCAACCTTTCTTTCAATTCTGGAAGCTCTTCTCACATTCCTCTGTCGTCGAATTTCACACCCTTTTAGTCAACTTGGTCATTGGTCTTTAGATCCGAGCAAAATTCTCGATGAAGCACCGGTAATATCCAGCCAAACCCAAAAAGCTTCTAATTTCGAGTAACATTCTTGGGGCTTTCCCATTCCACTCTGCTTTTACTTTAGCGGGATCTACTTGATTCGGCTTTAGACACTCGTGCCCAGGAATCCAACTTGTTCAAGCCGAATTCACACTTCTTGTACTTGGCAAACAAGCTGTTGATCCCTCAATCTCGTAGCACCATCCTCAAGTGTTGAGTGTGCTCCTCTTGGTCTTGGAGTAGATCAAGATATCGTCAATAAAATCAATTACCCATTTGTCGAGCACATCACGAAATACTCGATTCATTAGATCCATGAATCTTTGCCGGTGCATTGGTTAACCGAAGGACAACACTAGGAACTCATAATGACCATATCGAGTCCTAAATGCTGTTTTGGGTATATCACTTGCTCTTTATCTTGGTGATAATAGCGGACCCAAGATCTATCTTTGAAAATACTACGGCTCCACTGCAGTGATCAAATAAATCATCAATGCGTGGCAATGGATACGGTTCTTAATGGTTAGCTTATTCAACTCCGGTAATCTATGCACATCGCAAACTACCATCCTTCTTCTTGACAAACAACAGGGCACCCCAAGGTGAAACACTTGGCGAATAAACCCTTTTCTAATAATTCACTAGCGCATCGCAATTCCTTCAATTCAATTGGTGCCATCACGTATGGAGCCTTAGATTGGAGCTGCTCCGAGTCAAGTCTATGGCAAACTCAACTCTCTATCGGATGGTAAATGCATCGGATCATCAGGAAAACATCGGAAACTCTTTGACCACCTTTACCTCTTCTAGAGGTGTAATCCTTGCATCAACATCAAGTACCGATGCCAAGTAACCATGACATCCACTTTCTAGCAATTTTACGCTTGAAGAGCGAGACAAGGACCTTCTTCACTCTTTTCATGGGATCGCTCGGTATACTAATTCTTTCCCTTCGTCATCTGTCACCCTTATCACTTTTACAGATCACGTTAGCTCGATGAGCCGACAACCAATCCATACCCAATATAACATCAAAATTCTGCATATTAAACTTAATGAGTTGTGCATCGAGGTTCTTCCACTAATTTCCTGGCACGGCCCAACACTTCCTTCAAGCGTGCAACTTTACGGTAGGCATACTAACAATCATTCCATGGCCTAAGATCCGGGTGACATCCCAAGTTTCTCTACAAATCTTTTAGATGCGAATGAATGAGTAGCTCTGAATCGAATAAAACATAGGCTGGTATGCGATATGGGTAGGATACCTAGTATAACAATGCATATAATTTCAGCGGTCATCAATATGAATCATAATGAATTTCTTAATTTAAAATGTACTGCTACTATACTACTAGCCTCGGCTTCCTCGGTGATAGAGCATACATCCTTCCTGCGGTTGATTCCCTCGAGGTAAGGGAGGTCGATGCAGAGAGGCGACTAGAGGCAAGGCTGATGCGGCGACAGGTCTTCGCATAATGCCCATATGAATGGCGGTTGAAACAGAATCGAGGCGTCGAGCTGGGCGGGGCCCTCGCACTTGACCCGTTGCGAGATGGAGGTCGAGGTGGCCTTGGAGCTGGGTGCCACACTAGTGTTGGTGAAAAGAGGGAACCGACCACCAACTGCCTAGGAGGGTAGCGGATGGCCTATAGGGCTGCCTATACATAGGCCAGGACTGTATGATCCAGCGGTATGCCTTGGAGGGAAATTTTCCCCTATCCAGGAATGGATTTGTTCTCTTCCACAGTCCAGGAGTGAGGGACTGTTCACCCTTTGCTTATCTTCCATGGTCTTGGCCTTCTGCACAATCTGGCCATATTCGGTCAAATCCAAGACCTCAAGCACAGACCCAATAGATGCTTTTAGGCCTTTTAGGAACCTTGCTGCCTTCTCTTCAGTTGTTCGCATATGCCTTGGGGCAAAATGGAACAAACTCTCGAATTGTTGTTGGTACTCAAGGACAGTCTTACCTCCTTGAGCTAAGGCCATGAACTTCAGTCTCCTTCGGTCTCTGAAGCTACGCGGATAATGGTTGTCCAAAACAACTCCTTGAACTGCTCCCAAGTAGGTTCTGGATGAGCAGCCATCAATATAGGCTTGGAGGCTTGCCACCAAGAATTTGCCTCTTTCTTGAGTTGCAAACCAGCACAAATGAGTTTCTGTGCATCCGTGCACTCAAGCACCTCAAATATCTTCTCTAATTCTTGGATCCATTGATCCGGTTCGGAGGATCCTCCCCACCTTAGAGAATACGGTGGTAAGTTCCTCTTGAATGACTCCACTACCCTTGACGTATTACAAATGCGGGAAGTTAGGAGCATAGCGGGATAGTAGGAGTATGGAGGAGGCATCCCATCTTGAGGAACACCAAATGGTGGGATTGGGGTGTACCCCCACTTGTGGTCCCGTTCCCGACCCTCTGGGGGTCTGTGGAGTGAGTACCGGGAGGTTGACCCGGTTGAGAAAAGTCAAGCTATTCTTGGATAGCGATCATAAATGCTTCTTATTCTTTGAAGCATTTGTTCTTTGAAAAGCTTGTTGTATTCTTTGGATTATAGTAGCAACATCTCCGGTGTGATAACGGTGGAGGGTCGGGAGTGTAGTCATAGGTGGGTCCCCATGTGCCCCACCGACCAAGGGTCTCTGGAGGTAGTGGAGGTGAGGTTTGCCCCAGGCGGGACCTCACGGATTTTGTGGTCGACCGACGGACGAGGACCCCGAGGTACCTCGGGCATTACTACGGATCTAATCGTACCATCGTATCCCTGCACTGGAACACATCACACATCATATTGGTTAAACACCGTAGAATTGATTTGACACACAATCATATGCCATTACATGAGGTGTTGCGGTGTATGATAGCGTAAATAATCGACTTAATTCCAAGATCTGAGGCAAAGTCCCCAACGAGATATGTCAATGGTCCCCTTGACCATAGCACATTAATCATAGGAATAATATCAATAGTGAAAATCAATGAAATCATGCTAGGAGGAGAGAAGGAAAAAGAAAAAAAATTTCAAAATTTCCCATTGTCACAACCGGTGGGCTGCCTTTGGGTAGGGGCCCGTCGTGAGCCGTCGGTCCTAATCCTCACACCGGGGTGGCACCGGCGGTAGGGGCCCACGTTATACCGCGGTCTTGCCGTGTAAAACGAGCAGGGCCCTCTGAGGCCTGTCATCATCACTTTCCCAATCTCCTTTTCTCTTTCTTCCTTTCTTCCTTGGGCGATCTTGGAGGTCTCCTTGGCGCTTCTACTCTGGGTCCACTCATCAACTCGGCGGTTTAGAAGAGTCAACTCTCCCTTCTTCAAGTAAGTTTCTCTTTTCTTTTCTCGAATTTCCATTTGGGTAGAATGCATGCATAAGCTTTACCTTTTGGGTTTCCTTTTCATTTTTTTCACCATAGAATAGTATTTCCATGTGATTGTGATGCTTCTACTGTGGTCATTTGTAGTTTATAGGAATTTTATCTCTTCATTTGGAGAAAACCCCAATTCGTGCCCTAGGTTTCCAAATTTGGGGGTTTCTTACATTTTTTATCCTTTTCTCCAATTGATGGTTCCTTTGTAATGCATTTCACTTGTTTTGTGCTTAATATGCTTTAGATTGCATGAATCATCCATTATGCTTGGAATCCCCATGTATTTCCATGAAAATCCCTCTTTTTGTATTGGTTTCCTTGATTTTCATCCCATACTTGTATTCATGGAACTCCATAGTCTATTTGGGGTATGTTCTTGCATTTTCATCATCCCACTACTATGTCATTTCGTCTTAGTCCTATGGTTTCCGGTTGTTCTCCATTATGTTCGAATTTGCGCATTGGACTTGAATTCCCTCGTTTTATTTGTGCTCTTTGCTTTTCTTTTCATTTCTTTGTTTTGCATGTTTCTCTCGTTGTCACCTACCGTGCATCATATCCATTAGCTCCCTATCGTTTCTAGCTTGTCACCGTTCCGTTTGCATGCATTTGATTTGGATTTCCCCTTTTTAATGCTGTTGTCAGTTTCCTTGCTGTACTCACCCTATTTTCTTTTCTTCTTGCGAATGTCATCTCGCAGTAGGACCATCATCCTCTGGCGTCGAGCCAAGACCACCGCTACTAAGCGGAAGAGTGCGAGACCAGCTCTTACTCCTCGCCGGGAGACCCTTTTGCCGGTCGACCCTTGAGACTATGATGAGAGCACTTCCTTAGTCTGAGCGCACCAAGGCCCAACTTCCTGAAGGGATCAGTGATGATGGAGAAGACCGTGGTAGTCGAGGACTTCCACAAGGCTAGGCTTCAGGAGAGATTCTCAGCATTGGGCTGGGATTCTATTCTTCATGTAGACCGATCGTGCTACGAGCAGCTCGTCCGTCGGTTCTATTGTAACCTAGAGGTGTCGTATCCGTACGGGGAGTTCACCATTAGCAGCTTGGTGAAGGGGGTGGACATCCAATTGACGGTGGGCACCTTGGCCAGTATCCTGGGTATATCGGCGGCGGGACACCGATACTCTGATCCCCGGGAGTAAGCCTCGGGGACCGTTCATGAGCTGGCGACACGGACTTCATCTCGAGACCATCTGCGTAGCGATAACGCCGAGTCGAGGCGTCCTTCTACCACGAGGTTCGTCTATTAGCCCGGTTGGTCGATTCAACTTGCTCCCGAGGAGGTCATCGGAACAGTGGGTTTCATGGCGGCTTTCATCGCTTTCGCATCTTCACGGCCCGAGAGGAGGCGGCGAGCACTTGTGCCTCCCTACATTATTCTCGGGGCGATGGAGCACCATACTTCCCACCACGAGGATGGAGGATTCCCTATGGTAGGATCCTTACGGGATCTTTGAGTTCTTCGGGGTGGATCTGAGCGGTGAGGAGGGGAAGACTCCGGCTGATAGGTTCGACCGGAGAAACCTCCTGAGGATGGGTCTCCAGACCCTCATGGATTCACCTCCGAGATCAGGAGCTCAGAGAGGTAGGGGTAGGAGGGCTGCCCCTATGGAGGATGTCCTCATGGAGGAGGAGTCCAGTGAGGAGGATGAGGACTACGTTCCTCGGGGACGAGGAGGAGGATCTAATGGGTGGTGGCATCCACGAGGCGCCTCGAGTCGAGAGGTCTGGCCTAGTTCTTTCGAGCTGCGGCCTCACCACATGGAGCCCCACCACACAGGAGTGGTGCCTCGACTTCGAGGGCATGGCGTCCTCCATGCGGGCCTTGCGGGATGGCCAAGTTCAGCTACTTAGGCGGTGGGCGAGATTGTCTCGGGAGGCAGCATATGGGAGGCGGACCACCTTGGAGGATTCTTTCCTCCGGTGGGTCGAGACTTAGACACCACGGCCAGCTATCTCGTGATTTTGGCGGCCGGAGGGAATGCTGGTGAGCGAGGTTTGATTATTACGATCACCGCCTCAACGTCAACTCTAGGCCTCCGGCGAACGTGGTGATCATCGATGATGATGACGACGACCAGTGAGGGCTTGGCTCGCCCACACCAGTTGTTTATCCGTTTTCTCTTTTTGTAGACATTGTATATTTATTTATTCTCATTCCTTGTATTTGCGATGTAACTGGATTCATTGTGGAATAATATATCTTTGGTAGTGATCATTTTGTGGTGGAATCAGGTGTTGAACACTTATGTAGTTTAATTGTGTATTTGCTATCTTTGATCATTGTTATTTCATATTATACATTGTTTATCGGTATTTATGTAAAATTTTGGAAATCTCATTTCGCCGTTATCTTGCCAAATTTAAATGAAATAGTACTCTATAGGTTATATCACTAACCTAATCCCTTTTATCTACACTCCGCATGCCATGAATGCAACATATATACAACCCTTTTATACTTTCTTTCTTTGGCTTTTAATCTTTAAAGCTTTTATATTAACCAACCCCATTTTCCTATTATAGAGTCTCGGATTCTAATGGTATCTTTGTGAGTGGAAGCGAGCATCAGCTCGATACCACCGTTTGTCACATCCGTTCTGCTGAACCGGGCGGTGACGAGTTAAACCGTTAACCCAAACTGCCGGGATCATCGATCTTGTATTCCACCACAATCGCACAACTAACATAAGTTCATCGGATCGCGGAAGACTAAGTTTTACATGAATAAATCCCATATACTTGATACCGAATTGTGATACAATAATTATATACATGTGGGCCGAAGGCATGATAATTACACAATAAAAGTACAATTCATATATCAAGTATATCGAAATCATCAAAACAATCGAGTGCACAGCTCGGCTCGGTTTCAAGGCTGGAGCTCAGCTCGGCATCAAAGGTTGAGCCCACTTGGCATCACATAGAAGAGCTCGGCTCGGCCTCGAAGTGGAGCTCGGCCACGGCCTCAAAGGTGGAGCTCATTCGGCCTCGAGCTCTCCTGACCGACTCTCTCTGCGATCGGCCGTGCTCTAACTCCTCGAGGTCCACAGTCCTCTTGAGAAACTTCATTGTGGGACCCACCCATGCTCCTCGGATGTATGACAGCAAAATCATCTAAAAGGCGTATCGTGGGATGAGCTCACTAGCTCGATAAGTAGAAAGATGGACCACAGCAGTCCACACATCACAACACATCATATGCACTACATGCCATGCTATACATTTTAAATCACATCCACCTAAGCAACATTACTAAGTCCTTGGTTTTAGTGCTACTACAACCACGGTCTTGCGTATACTCAGTGCGAGCCGAACTCCCTCCGCGATCGCCCATAGGGCTGTCGGAGAAAGGCCCACGTGAGTACTCGGAAAAGTAAAGACAATGCCGTCCATCGGCTCTCAGCGAAATGTAAATGGTGAAAATAAAGTCTTGACTCCAACAATTTAAAAGCGATCGATTGGCCCTCTTGAATGTACCACAGGTTGCGGCTGTCCTACATGACCCGGCGTTATGTCTAACCGCCACAGTGACCCGCGACGCGACCACTGCTTCCCCCAAATGATAACCCAACACCTTAACCCTGTTGGGAAGGGTGTACGGGATGGTGAGAATCCTAATACCGCATGCTCCTATATGACAATAATCATTGCATAGTGCCTCGTGTCCCATTCCACGGGCCACCAATGCATTCGTTTCCAAGCCGACTCGAATCTAGTCTATCAATGCATCATGCACAATGATGTCCACAATCAACATATAAACATCTCATTCAATTGGCAATTGAAAAATAAACATAGCACATATGCACATCAATATGTGGAATGACTAGACTACATAGCATATTCATGATGGCATGACTAGACTAGATATATTTAAATGAATGCCAAACAATGCCTTGAAACAAGCCAAGCGTCCTCTCCCCACTTACATGGCGTACGAAGATTCCCGTTGATGCGGGTGAGATCGATCTTGAATCGGGTAGGATTTGGTGAACCTAACATAATTGGCGAGGGTTTGTACTTCACCATTTTAGGATCAAGATTAATGCGATCCGATGATAAAATCATGTTTAGAGCGTTAAAAGAAGGTTACCGTCCGATTTGGGTTCGATCGGACATAAAGATCACCTTCGGGGCCACGGGTGGGTCAGACAGGTGGGTAGTCTGGTCCACCGGTATACCCACGGTTGGGACAAGCGGTAGGCCCAGGTATGGCCCGCGGTTGTACCCCGGTTGGGCCGAAGGCCCCTGCCTTCTCGGTGGGTACCCACAGTGGTAGGGCCCACGGTTGTACCACGGTCTTGGCGGAAACACCTGTTTCTTCCCAACTTTCTCCATTCTTTGGGGATTCAAATGGGGCTTTTCCCACCCATTCTTCACACCTTCAAGGTCCTATAGGATGGTTCTAACCTAGATCTAGGTTAGATTCAAGTGAGGGAAAACCATCTTACCTTCTTTGCTCAAGAACGACTTCAAACCCTCCAAATCACTTCAAACTCACAATACTTCTTCCACCTTGTCAATGTCTCTTCAAATCCTTCAAGATCAACACATAAATCATCTATTAAACCTTAGATTCATCATTTCAAAGGGATTTACAAGATCTCAGAAACCATACTCGAATCAAGGGTTTTAAAGCTTGGGTATGGTGAATGTTCACAAAACCCAACTTTGCTTACCTCTAACTGTAGATCTAGAGTTGAAGATCACTCTCCCGGCACCGGAATGGGAAGATCGAGCTTCGGCGCCGTTAAAATCCCTCTTTTCTTCCTCTTCCTTCTCTTCCTTTCTTCTTCCCTTTCTTTTCTCTCTCCTCTTTACTCTTCTCACCAACGTACGGGGGTAATAAATGGAAAGAAGAGAAAATCATAACGCTTTATATATAATTCCTAATTAAGTGAATAGTGCACATGGATGGGTCACTCAGGTGGGTGGGTGCACCCACTGTCCTACCACTGAGGGCCAAAACTTGGGATTTTGATTGGGTTGGCCTCGGTGAACCCCACCCGACATCTGATGTAGCATCGTATATACCTTAAAATCGGCTACAATACCTACTTTATCCGTACATAGCCTTATGGTAGGTGCATGTACACGGCTTAGGCACTCCCGTCTCTTCTGGCACTGGCTCGGACTTGTCAGGCCAGCCGGTGTTTAAGGTCACCCGTGCCATCATAGCCCATAAGGAACCCGCTCTAATTTCCTCTGGCTCGGTTCCTGCATGGTTAAACCGGTTCAGCCGCGAAATCAGACCGATTTAAGAAGCGGGGTATTACAGATAGTGTATATGAGAGGTTGTGAATACCAATAGTGATCTATGTGTATGCTTCCTAGCTCTTGGCAGCCTTGCTCATATTAGCTCTGTGCAGTAGGGTGTTTAAGTCAAGCTAACAGTGTGTATCAACAAAAAAAATTGGGAACACCAAAGAGTGTTTGGGATACAACGTTAAAACAAATTGGGAGAATTTTTATAGACCTGATTAACCCCCTCTCAATGTCAACCTGGGAACAACAGAATCCATACATATTCCTTGATTGGTTAGATTCTCAAAAGAATGTTTTGACTGGTATGGAATGAATGGGGTAAGGAAGCTTCACTTTGTTTACTTGCGATTGATTGGTCATGGTAGAGAATGGTGGAGATTTTATAAAGGGAGTTAAAGTTAGGATACATGAACCTAGGACTTGGGAAGAGATAAAGCAAGAATCTAGAAGACTTAGGATACATGAACCTAGAAGACTTGATTAAGACTGAAAACTGAGAAAAAAGAATTCAAGATGAGATGATCTCAATTCAAGATGCCTCCTTCCCCACACCCGCCATCATGCCTAGAAAAAAATAAATGTAAAGAGCTTATCTAAATTTATGGTTGAAGTTGCAAATTAGCATTAATAAACAATTTAAGAAGCCTAAAGTTGGCAGTATTAGCTAATTCTTCTTAAAATGGGTTTTTAATTAATGTTCCGTGTAGAGAATGTGAAACATGGTTGCAAGAAGACACCTAGTAGAATGATGGTGGGAGTGGGCCATGTTCTTTGGGGTTACCCAAAGTATCTTTCCTTTGGCAGCTTAATTTCCTGTTCCTAGCTCCATCAAATGGACAACCCTTAGCCTTATGGCTTATGTTAGTATGTTATAGATGCTCTGAGCATGAGAGAGAAAGAGAGAGAAAGAGAGAGAGGGTGTGGCAACTGATGAAAGGTCTTTATATTTCAGTGCCTTTGAAGCCAAACCATAAATAGAAGAACCCTTAACACTCCTTGCCCTAATTGGAAAAATGGAAGGACACGAACAGAATATTACTGAATGGAGCTTCGGGATAAATACACTTTCTTCGTTGGGCGAACTTAGTTGCTCCCAAAAGGAGGCTTTCATTGGGACAAAAAGCTAACTTTTGAGATAACCCACGCCTAGGAGAGAGCGAAGTTTTATAGAGTGGTTGTGCACACTCTGGTAGACTTAGCCGCTTGGTGGTGCAAGGTGGAGGTGCATACGAAGTGTATGTGTTTACTTTTATCTGTAGCCGACACCAGAGGTGATGACAGTGCAAGAGTCATGACAGATAGTGTATATGAGAGGTTGTGAATACCAACAGTGATCTATGTATATACGTCTAAGCTCTTGGCAGCCTTGCTCATATTAGCTCTGGGTAATAGGGTGTTTAAGTCAAGCTAACAGTGAGTATCTACAAAAAAATTGGGAACAACAAAGAGAGTTTGGGATACAACGTTAAAGCAAATTGGGAGAATTTTTATAGACCTAGATTAACCCCCCTCTCAATATCAACCTGGGAACAACAGAATCCATACATATTCCTTGATTGGTTAGATTCTCTAAAGAATGTTTTGACTGGTATGGAATGAATGGAGTAAGAAAGCTTCACTTTGTTTACTTGCGATTGATTGGTCATGGTAGAGAATGGTAGGGATTCTATAAAGGGGGTTAAAGTTAGGATACATGAACCTAGGACTTGGGAAGAGATAAAGCACGAGTTAAAGTTTAAATACCTATCAGAGCATATCCAAAGGAAACTTGTCCTTTAGTAAGATTACTATCAACAAGCATTTAAAGTTGAAAAGAACTTGAAGCAATCGTATATAAAGTTCGATTCGCAAGTTGGGTAGTGCTTGAAATATTGCACCAATAATGTTAAAGCAAAGGTTGAATTCAAATGTATATTGTCGAAGGAAATTGAGAGCATAGGTTGAAGAAAAGGAGTCTAACGTTGAAGATAATGCTAAAGTTTTCACAGTAAATTATGATCTAAAGGGGGTAGCGCAGTTGATGAACAATGAACTTGGTACAAGCCGTAAACTCAGACATCCTAAGTTCGACTCCCACTAGGCACTCCTTGGGCCACTCACATAGGGATGTTTAGTTCTCTTCACTGATTTCAGTGAAAGTTGAATGGTTCTTAGTCAACCCCGGTATGACCTGGTCTATGCCATTGTGGGGTCAGTATGGGCCCGCGGGACTAGTCAGGCCGAAGGCCTGGATACCCATCGTTAACAAAAAAAAAGAAGAAGAAACAGTGATTGAGGCTTCAAGAACAGAAGGTCAATATCCAAAAGGTTTTATTGAAGGGGTCTACATTAAAGAGATCAAAGTAGATAAAGCTAAAACAGTGGGAGATGGGGTGGTGGTTGAGAACACTCCACAAGAAATCACCGACGTTCAAAATGTTGCTCTTGAAGAGTTGGAGCTATGCCTCAAGTCATTAGTGAAATGGTTACCAATACTGAGAACTCTATGAATGCGAGGAAGACCGATGCTTTTGGAAGAGTACAACTTCGGGAGCTGCGAGAAGCTTATGGAAGGCCAAAAGTGGGGATATGTAGCCAAGAGAACTTCATCTCGTCGGCTATGCCTAAATTCTTCTAGAAGTTCAAGAAGGATCCTTGAAGTGTTTTGGTGCAAACCTCATACAGACTGGATAAAACTCAACATTGATGGGTGTTCATTGGGAAATCTAGGAAGAGCAAGTGCTGGAGGTGCATTCAGAGACGGCACGGGAAGAATCATGGGATCATTCAACTTCTTTCTTAGACATCAGACAAATCACTATGCTAAATTTTGAGTGCTCGCTAAATGAATAAAAATGGCAAGGGAGTATGGGAAGGGACTCGCTATAGATGGAGACGGATTCTCTTGCAATTGTGATTTTGGTTCAATCAAATTCGATTCCGTGGTACGCAATGCAAAACTGGTTAGCGGTGCAACCTTGGCTGAGCTCAAGAACTATGAAAACCTCTCATTGTCATAGAGAGGAGAACCCGATAGCTGATTTTCTAGCAAAGGAAGCTGCCAAATCTAGCACTTCAAGACATAATATGCCTCTTCCAACTCACAAAACAGAAGAGGTTGAGCGCGATGCTGCATCAAGGCCAAGATACCGATTTGATTAGGAGATTTAGTTTACTTTGCTGATGGCAATGCCGAAGGTGGATATTACTAAATCCATTGTTTTTTAGCTGACAGTGTGTGAATTCCTTGCTAATTGCAATACTGAAGGTTAGGAATCTTGAATCACTATGTTATTCACATTGATGTACTCTTTATTCTCTTTTTTTCCTAGAAGATTCAGAATTTCATCAAGAAAAAAGGAGAAAAAGAATTACAATCTATAGCTCATAATCTGATTTTTAGCCCCCACCTTCGGCATTGCCATCAGTAGGGGAAAAAATCAGAAAGAAAATTCAAAGCGATATCTGGGCGTATACTCCGTATCATGTGCGACCTCATCCCAAATGTGCTTGGGAAGCAGTACATTTTTCCCTGAAGTTCCAGATTTTGCCGCATATCTTGCCAAGAAATCAGCAATACAATACTCTTTATTCTCTTTTTTTTTAATAAAGTTCATGAATTTATAGAAAAAAAAAAAAGGGACAGTTTCAGTGTTCCAAAGGGTTGGTACCAAATTAAGGTGACAATCCTAATACGATCCCATTTAGTCATTGGGACCAAACCTAGGTCTTGATTTCGATTATTAACGAGACAAAAGGTTACAAATTCTTAAGGGGTTCTATGCAGTGTAGAATAGGGAGGAGATTGAACTTCAATGGTTCCTAGACTTGTGAGGACGATTTTAAGGAGACACGCTATCACCTAAAATCACCTTTGATAGCAGAGTATAATTATTTCTACCAGTTGCTTCAATTGCTTCAATTGCATTCCTTATTACCGTAATGACCCCTTGAGTATATATATATATATATATATATTTTTTTTTTTTTTTTTTTGTTTGAACCTTTGTTTTGATGTTCTACCAAAATGAATTCATTGTTTCGATGTTTCTACCAAAATAAAAACCTTTGTCTCGATGTCACCATTACTATGGATGTGACCATTATTTTATATACAAGTAAGACCTTTTTTTTTTTTTTAATTAATTTAGTTCTTGCCTTTCATTAGTATGGAGTATGGACATGATTATGTCCCAACTCAAGCACTCAACGTCAAGTATTGGAACAGTAGGCGATTTTAAGAAAAACTAGTAGCATGACCAAGATTTTTAACCATTGAATTTATTTTATTTTATTTTATTTTATTACTATTATTATTTTTTTTTGGGGGTACCAGGCCATTGATTGGTAAGTTAACACTGTTCAACCAGTAAAATTTTCCATCCCAAGGAACTTTTTCTTTTAGGGAGAGAGTTTAATATTTGAGCAAATTGAATATGAGCAGATTAATGAGGGGCAACAGAATAGTTTTGTGAGGGCTGAGAGGTCATTTCGTGTGAGGAGGAGATAAACAAAGAAGAGGCTTTCAATCAAGAGGTCTCGGTGTTCTGGATGGGTCTGTAGCGGTATTGGTTCCAAAAGTGCTAATCCTTGTAATAGGGGTTGAGTGCGGGCATGGGAAACGATTGATGGATTGAGTTCCTCCTCCATAATAATCATTATGGGAAAAATCGAAAAGGCATGGTCCCCTTCTCTTTTCAAGAAAAACATATAATTCAAGGCATTAAAAAAAAAAATTTTAAAAAAAAAAAAAAAAAAAAGGAGGTTTCCTTAAAGCCAGTGTGGCCCCGACATCAGCACATGAGCCAAAGTAACCACTAGTAAAAGCATCAACTGGAACAAGATTTCCATCTTTCATGAGGGGTGGGTTGGTCATTTCAATCCCCCCCACTGTGTCTGGGCATAGAGACCATGCCTTGGTTCTAAAACTCGGATCGGATCGATCAGTATCAATTGGATCGAAAGTGTCGGCATGATCGATCCTTGATCCTGACCTTTCGATTCTCGATACACAAGTATGGTCTAGGGGTAAAATCACGATAGAAAATGATTCTCTTTAAAAAGGGGGTTAGATTAATGCATGCGATATGGTCGATCCAGCTGATTGGATTAGCATCAGAATGGTATTGGACTTTACGGTCCCATCACCATTCTTGAGTTTTAGAACCTTGGACCCGCTGCCTTTCAGCGCCTCATTCACAAAGATAAATAACCTATTACACATGGAGACCTGACTTTTTACACCACCCAAGTTCGATAGGCGGTGTGTTGAAGACCCTTGATAGGTATTTCCCATTATGACATGGAGCCTACAACCACTTCCCTCTAACAATCATGTCAGCGGATCATAGTTAGCAAATCGGATTAGAATTGGAGAGAATTATGAATAATTGGACGATTAATTTAAGGGTTGATCAAAAACTCAAAAAATCTTATTGGGGTTTTTTTTTAAATTGTTTTTTTTTTTTTTGGTTTTTTTAAATAATGTTTAAATGGACGAATAATTCGGTTTAATTGGATTCGGTCGAATTATTCGCAATTATATTCATTTTTGAAAAATCGAATTTTAAGAATTTTTTTTAATGGATTGGTCCAATTTTGATAAAATTCTTTAAAATTGATTGACGAATAATTACGAATTATTCGGGGTCTACTATGGGCAGATAGGCTCATCCACTAGGGGCATCCAGCTCCTCTCCAACTAGTTGGGCGCTCAATGCAACATCTAACAGTTGGGTGGATCTAGTCAATTAGGCATACACCCCAACACTTGGGCAAGCACACATAGGTCCTCCAAGTTTCTAGATGCTGCACTAGGCGTTCAATGCGTTGGAGAGGACCTTTTCCTTATTGGGTGGGATTTACTCTTAGGCCTTGGGAAATTTGTTATCTTTGTGTTGCTAAATGCCATTAATTCACGGTGCACCAAAGAATAAGCTTAATTTCTTAAATGTATTCAAATTTACTAACGATGATGTTCTAAACGAAGGTAGTTGAACTATTGCCAAATATAGTCATGTCAATGGTTACTTCACTTCTTTCTACAAATAACCCAATCTATTAATGGACTCCAGATAATGTAAACGAAAATACAATAACATACTTTACTAAAAGAAGATTTTCATTGAGATGCCTAACCTATAGAGAGCCCACACTAAGTCTGGGAGATGAAAGAAAATATTACAAATAAAACAGGTCTTAGTTATTTGAGAGTACATAGAAAAGAATCCGCACAATGTTTGCCAAACTAGGTATATGTTGCCCTTTTATATTTTTTTGGTAAGTAGAATATTTAATTTGCACTTATGAGTGACCATGTTGTTGCCTTAATCAGTATGCTGAATGAAGGAGACAGTTTCCCTACATCCACAATGAATGAAGAATTTCGTGCCCATAGGTTTGGGTGTCTTGGGATGAATATTGGGAATAGTACTCAAGAAAGCATTATCGAATTCTTATTGTTTAGACAGCATAATAATAATTCTAGATAGATGGATTTTTCCTTCACCCACAGGAGTGGAAAATTTTTTCTTGAATCAATGTATGCTACCAAGGAGTGATGCTACATGGATCATCCCCAAAAGGTGGTCTCTACAGAAGCAATCTTGATTTGGAATAGAGGCAACTCTAAGGAAGCCCCAAGGTTTCCTTTTGGGTGACCTAGAATTCCAATCAAGGGACCTATCTGGTGAAGACTGCTTTCAAGGTGGTCCGCATAGCATTCAGCTATTGTGGAATGTGTTCTTTCTCCCTTATTGATAAGATTTTCCTTCATAGAGAAACCTCCAAAGATAAGGTTCGAATGTTGTGTCATGGTCGTCAAACAGTAGAAATAGTCTCTCAAAATTCTCGGAGTAAGGCTGCAAAGTTCTAGCCCCACCAGACCTCGCACATGCGGGAGCCCTATGCACCAGGTACACCCTTTCTTCTTTTTTTGGCTGAAGATTAGAAACTCTGAAATAGAAAATGAAAATGAACAAAGAGCAACAAACGCAGATAGCCAAAGAGCAGCCCCCACCTTCGGCATTGCCATTAGCAGGGGCTCTCAACAGCTACTATCTAGAACGATAACACGGTCTCACAGAAAAATCCTTCACAATCACTTCCCTGATGTGAGCTAGGAAGGTAGAAAGAAAAATCATAAGACCAGATTTGAGTACGTCCTTTCTAGAGACCTCCAAAGTATAGATAAACAACCCATTTGGGTTTCAGATTTAGAACAGACTTGAACCAAACATGAGACAATCCCTGTCTTTCTTCTCCTCCCCTGTCTTCTTCTTTCTTGCCATTCTATGTCTAGCCAAGGTTGATGCTGATATCGTCGATAAAACATGTCAAAAATCTTCTCAGAATGACAATCAAGTCCAATATAACTTCTGTGTAGCGGCTCTTGGACAAGATCCAAGGAGTCACACTGCAGACCTCCCGGGTCTAGGGGTCATCGTTGCGGAGTTAATCAAAGACAATGCAACAAAGATTGATTCACACATTAACGAGCTCTTAAATGATACAAAATCCAGTCAATATGTTAAGGTTTGCTTGCAGAGTTGTCATAAGCTTTACTCTTTGGCGAAGCCTGATATAGAAAATGCAATTGAATCCTTCAAATCTAAGAATTACAATGGAGCTAATTCTCAATTGGGTGACGCGGAGGCCGATGCTACGACTTGTGATGACGGGTTTAAAGACGGTGGCCTAGAATCGCCTTTGACAGCAGAGTATAACTTTTTCTTGCAGTAAAGTTCAATTGCTAGTTATATTTGCTCTGTTTTTATCTGACTGTTACTACAGAACATGATTGTTCAAAGTTATTTTATCTATAAAAAATGATAATCCAAAGTTATTTATATTTCTTTATGAACTGGATGAATTCTCTTTTTATTAATTTAGTTCTTTCCTTTCTTTAGTATGAACTTGATTATGTCCCAACTCAAGTACCCGATGTCAAGCATAATGATAGGCGATTTTAATAAAATTAGTAGCATGACTAGATAATATATTAACCATTGATTTATTTATTATTATTTTTTTTTTTTTTTTTTTTTTTTTTGAGGCACAAGAGCATTGATGGGCAAGTTTAAAACGGTTGATTGGAAAAAAATTTCAGCCCAAGAAGCTTTTTCTTTTAGGGAGAGTGTTTAATATTTGAGCAAGAGGCATATGGAGCACATCAATGAGGGCAACGGAACAGTTTTGTAATATGGGGTGGAGAGGTCATTTCATGTGAAGAGGAGATACATATAGATAAGGATTTCAATTGGGAAGGTTTTGGTGTTCGGGAGGGATCTGTAGTGATATCGGCACATTTAGTTAACAGGCTAAACCTAGGTCCTAGTCATGATTATTAATGAGACGAGCGTGCAGGTTCCTAAACCATTCTAAGCCTTGCAAGATATGGAGAAGATCTTCAATGTTCCCCATCGAAATGGTTCCGATATTAGTGTAGTGGATCTTTTCATTATCTTGACACACACCCCCAAAAAAATGAAGATCTTTTCATTATCATTGCTACCAATAATTCAAAATCCTATAAGATCTATCCCCAAAAATGCAAAATCCTGGAAGATTACATATAAGTTTCTCAAAATAACAATTGAAAAGTAATGATAACCAAATAAAAAGCCTCGACATTTTTTTAATATCATTACCAAACAAGTTTAAACGAAAGGTCCATTGGCTGAAACCTTATAAGAGAAAATATCACCCAAATACATTAGACTATGGATCCAGATCCTCTCCATAGAGCAAATTGCCCATAGAGTGCCCATAAAGGCCTGGGTACATGACATGTGGCGGAAATGAATCCAAAGATCAAAAAGAAAGAAGAATGATTTTTACCCACTTACTCCTTTTTTTTTCAGCTAAAAACATGTGTGTTAAAATATATATATATATATATATATATATATATAGGAGATACAAGCTAGGTCTAGAAAGACACTAGAAACAAGACTACAATATAAGGAGGAGGTTATAATCCCAGGAACCTCTTCTCACCTTCGGCATTCCCATCAACAAGGAAGAGGAGCCACAACTCCACAAAACAAAGCTAATAAAATATATATCTTGTCTTACTTTCTACATCCCATCTAATCTCTTCAATCATTGAACGAGGAAAAGACAAAGAAGAGACATTTGATCCAAGTCGAGCAGCCCTTCTAGCCATGTAATCTGCAATTGGGTTTGCCTCTCGATAACAATGAGTTAGTTTCCATTGAATGCTAGAAAGATATGGAGAAAAAAAGACCACCAATCCTATAAGACACACCAAGGAAATTTTTTTGAATAAACTGCCAGCATCACTACTAATGAGTCAGTCTCAATCCATAACCTTTCAATCCCCCTTTTTTTTGGCTAAAAATTCATGTGTTTTAAAAGAAAATAAAAATGGGATACAAGCTAGATCAAAAGAGATTATCAGAAACAAACAAATTGGAGGGATTAAAAATCCAAGATCACTCCCCTACCTTTGGCATGGCTATTAGCGGGGAGAGATCTACAACTCCAACATAAACTAATGAAATCAAATCTAGGGCGGTGTTGGCGTCCATCCTAATCTCGTCTTGGATTGAGGAAGGAAGACTGAGAGATCTTGAAACCCCACTCGAGCTGCCATCTTTGCTAAATAATTTGCAAGCTGGATTAGCTTCTCTGTGGTGGGATAATTTCCCTTTGAATGGAGGAGAAGGGAGGTGGAGAGATAACACCAATCTAAACATATCATGGAAGAGAATTGGAATAAAGCGCCTTGTTAAAGCCACGAGTCCAATTCAATCGAGGACAATCAATGCCCAAACTGTTTAGATATCTTGATTCCATGGATTAAACAGAAATATCAGCCTTGTAGTTTGATGCAATTACGATATAAATAGCAAAAAGAGTACACAAGTCGCCCATTGAATGCGAATGATTCCACCTACTCCGCTCTCCTGATTTCCCCAAAACACAACCATTAACATTTAGCTTGAACCAAGAGGAAAGCGCACACCACACTATTTCTAATCTTTCGACCTTCTAAGCGCCTTTTAAAGAGATGTCCAAAATCTTGAGATTAAATCCCTCACGGATATTACATTGCCCTGAGCTTGGAAAAAGCTCTCTAATTGAGTTCGATGCTTGGCGGGGACTAACTCAACTCTCAAAGATCTTCCTTCAAATCGTCTAGCATTCGCTCCTTCCAAATAAAATAAGGGGTTAAATAAAACCCGCTAGCCATACTTGCTTGATTGAAGCCTACCTCCCTTTCATCTTCCACCATTGAAGAGCACTCAACATCGAGTCTTCTGCAAGCGATACCAAATAGAAAGTGAAGCCTTTCCAAACTAAGTGAGGAAGCTACCCTAGGATCGAGATGAGGCATGGATTACGATGAGTTGAAGCAAAATTCACATCGAGAAGGAAGGCTAACTCCTTTCAAAAGAACCATTTCATCAGTGGGTAGCTTACCATGCATTAATCTCCAATGGAAAATGGATTGACGTGGGAGAATGCCACTCTTTCACACGATACTATACCATGAAACCGAAGTACTTTTTTTCTTTACTTCTTCCCAAGTTGATTGAATTGTGAATTTTCCAGATAAGGAAGGACTCCAACAACATGCGTCCTTACATGGGAAAGGAGGAAGGGCAATAGTCGCTGCTTTGGAAAAAATTTCCCTCATGGCTGTTGAGTTCACCTGGGTGAAATTCCAAGAAAATTTTTCAATGAAATCTTTAACAAATCTATCTCTTGAAAAGAGGCTAGGATCCAAACCCATCATCTCCTCAATAGATTGCTGATCTAACCATTTATCTTTCCAAAATCTGATACAGTTCCCATTACCTACAATCCATCTTTCCTTAGAAGTTATAAAACTCCATATTTTCTTTATACCGGGCCATCAGGAGGATGATTTATAGGACTTCCTCATTTCACGGACTTGGGCAATCTCGCTCTGAAAAACTTTCCCATTGTGGAATCTTCATCTTTAATTTTCCAACCAATCTTACAATGAAAAGGTATTCACATCTCTAAGTCTTCTTATCCCCAAACCACCTTCTTCAGGAGGCTTGCAAACCAAGTCCCATTTAACGGATATTTTCAAGCTAGACATGAAGCGTGCATACATCGTATTGAGTGGGTTTTCCTTGAGAGGCTTCTAATAAAAATGGGTTTCGGTGCAAAGTTTACTTCCCTTATTTTGGGGTGTGTTACCTCCGTCAGATACTCTATCATGGTAAATGGAGCTACCAAGTGCGAAGTTATTCCTTCAGGAGGAATCAGGCAAGGCGACCCCTTGTCACCAGCCCTATTTATTATTTGTTACCATGATTTGAGTAATGTGTTGTGCAATGCAGAACAAAGCGGTCTAATCCATGGTCAGAAATCGGTCCAAGCCTCTTACCCATCTCTTATGCGCCGATGATTGTTTCCTTTTTTGCCAAGGTCAAGCTTCATGAGCTACAACAATTAAAAGTTTGTGGTAAGACTTATTGCCAGCGGTGGTCAACTTATCAATGTTAAAAATCTAGTCTTTGTTCAGCCCCAACACAACATCCCGTTTGAAAAGGTGGTTCTCTCGGATCTTCAAGATCCCTTATGGCGATGGAC
Organism: Macadamia tetraphylla; assembly: GCA_022985045.1. Taxonomy (NCBI): domain Eukaryota; kingdom Viridiplantae; phylum Streptophyta; class Magnoliopsida; order Proteales; family Proteaceae; genus Macadamia; species Macadamia tetraphylla. The sequence goes on along the minus strand of CM040962.1, from coordinate 27,685,078 downwards.
CAACGAAGTTTTGGACCTACCCAAGAATTGAATCTGAGTCTTTCATGAGATCAGCGACAGGGCATCTAAAAGATGTATGGTTGGTGAAATCTCTCTTGTCCCATCAGGAAGA
>CM040962.1:27668561-27684866 GCA_022985045.1 Macadamia tetraphylla | reverse complement strand
CCCTTTTGCAGCGTTCGTGTCTAATTTTATCCCAAAAAAAATCTATTCTCATTTTCCCTACTTTTCCAGATTTTGTCCTTTTTTAACTTATATATACCCTTTTTTTTTTCCTACAATTAAATCTACAAACTTGTTTATTCTTCTCTTTTCTTTTTCTATATTTTGGTGCTGTCTGTTTTTTAAATGACTAAAGGGAACTGTTGTGTTGATGTCAAGCTTTTTTGTCCTTCTTTGACAGTGTAATTGGAGAAGTTGTGATGGTGAAATCATTCCAGAGATTTGTCTCATCCTTGGAGCCATTGCTTCGAAGAGTGGTATGATTGAACAACAAAGACCAATTTTGGTTTTACTACCTTTTACTCTCTCTTTTTTTTTTTCCCCTTTACTTTTGTTTGCATATAGAGGCCTCTTAAGTCTTTTCTTTAGTAAGTTTGTAGTTCTTTTTTACACCCCAAGGTGAAAAAAAAAAAAAATTGTAGTTCTTTAATCAAAACAACTTGCTGAGAATAAGATATATAAGAAGTATTGAAAGAGACTACAAACTAACTGGATTTTTTTTTTTTTTTAATTTTTTATAAAAGACCAATATTCTCTATGTACCTTATTCTTAAGCTTGGCTTAATATAAAACCACATGAAATATATATTAGCAGTACTAGTTAATTGATCTTGTATCTTGCAATCAATATTTTTCAATCATGAAATTGCATGTTATGATTTTCTGATCTTATGTTAAACATTATTTTCGTATTTGTTATGATTTAAAAGCTAAATGTTTACCCCAAAAAAAATATATATATATATATATATATATATTACTGTTTCTCTAGATTAATAAGATCAGAAGTCTTATATACTTCATATACATTCAAAATTCTTCTATTTTATGTCCAAAGTGTTCTTATTAATCTGTGGCTATAGGTGCATGAAGAGGTGGAACGTGGGCTTGTATGCAAAAGTGCACGTCCTCTCCATAGGTACATAGATTAATACAACTATACATTCTTCCATTTCAAATTTTTTTTTTCTGTATTTATCATTTGCTCACAAAGGTTTAAAACCATATTAATTAAAATTTCTCACTGTTGATTCATTTCTTCAGGGCTCCCTCATTGCAAATTCGAGCAGTCCAAGCTTCAACCTTGACACTTGGCTTCAGCAAAAAGCTCACAATCCCTGTGTTCACTTCAAGCAAAGTTGAAGATGTGGACAATAACCCACTTCAAATCCTCCTCATGGATACTCTTGAAGGCGATCGAAGGATTCCGACCACTTTACCTTATCCCATCAAAGTAGAGATAGTAGTTATTGACGGGGACTTCCCGTCCAGTGATGGTGAAAATTGGAATAGCGAACAATTTAACAGTAAAATTGTGCGAGAAAGAACGGGGAAGAGGCCATTGCTCACCGGAGACGTGAATGTGACGGTGAGAGATGGTATTGCTACTGTTGGCGAATTATCGTTCACCGATAATTCAAGTTGGATTCGAAGTCGGAAATTCAGATTGGGTGCAAGAGTGGTTCCAGGAGTTGCCATCAAGGGGTTAAGATACGTGAAGCCATGACAGAACCCTTCATGGTTAAAGATCACCGAGGAGAATGTAAGTTATTGGTCTTTGTCATCCACTAATTAAGGCTGTGTTTAGTATGTGTTTAGTATGCATTCTCGATATAGATTTTAGGTTTAGAATACATTCTGAAGTGAGAAAAAAAAAAATCAATTCTGAGGATACATACCAAACATAGCCTTAGGCTGACTAAAATACCAAATATGTCCACTGGAAGACATATTTTGCTCAAGTGTCCAGTCAACAAACAACTGAAAAGTGTGAGCGTGTGGGCTATAGGCGTATTGGGCCCATCTCCTAGTTCCAAAATTTCTAATTTTTTTTTTGGTAGAAAGTTTCAAAGATTCTAATAGGACTGGTTGTTGTGTGAATGATTTGATCCGTGGGTGAGAAACCGACGCAAAGTCCAAGAAGAAACAGACACAGAAAGATATGTGACTCAGCATAACGCCAAGTGGGTCTGCTTGTCCCGAATCCATTGACCGAGTGTAATGGATAGAAGGGAAGTCAACACCCATTGGATGCTAAGCATTATAAGCAGCCAAAAAAAAAAAAACCTCTCAATTAAGACTATGTTAGGCCCAAATTAGAATAATAAAAATAGAATAAACACTTTGTAACCATTTTTTAGAATAATTAATTAAATTTGAGTTTTGATTTGTTTTTCTCGAAATCAACAACTATGTCTACAGTGTACAAGAAGCACCATCCACCATCCCTGGAAGATGATGTATGGCGTCTAGAGAGAATTGGAAAAGATGGAGCCTTGCACAAGAAGCTGGCCTTGGAAGGCATCCACACAGTCCAGGACTTCTTGAAGCTTTGGGTTGTTGACACAGCAAAGCTTAGAAGGGTAATTAATGGATTTCCTCCCCCCCCCGGTTTCAGATCAATTTTACAGTTTATGTACGTTATAATGGATATATGATATTCAATTCATTCATGACTGATGGCTCACTTCTATGTCTCTGTTGTTGCAGCTCTTGGGTGGAGGGTTATCGGAGAAGAAATGGGAAGCAACAATAAAGCATGCCAAGACCTGTGAGATGGGAAGCAAGAAGTATATCTTCCGCGGACCACATTACTCTCTCGTCTTGAATCCTATTTGTCAAGTCGTCGGGACTATGCTCGATGGCCAATTCCACACTACCGGCCACGGTATAACTGGATTTCAGAGGGTATGGCTTTGGTTTTAGTATATATCACTGAATTTGCAATATTTAAAAAAAAAAATTTTTTTTTTTTTTTTCTTTCCTAGTTTATATATATATATATATACGTATTGATATGTTATATATGGTTTTGAGCTCTGCAGACTCACGTTGAGCAGCTGATTAGAGAAGCCTACATGCAATGGGATTCATTGGAAGAGTTGGAAGCAATGGTGACTCAGAATAATTTGCAACCAACACAAACAGATGGTGTTCTGCAACTGCAATATTTGAATTATCATCAAAATATTCCAAGAATAAATCAACACGACACTCTTATTACTGATACTACGCTCTTTGAGGTGCCTAATGGAGACGTGGAATCAGTTCGTGATCATTGGACACAAAATTCGACATATTTCAGCTCCCAAATTAGAGATGGAAATTATGTTTATAACATGTCAGACGACTCATCAGAAGGTGATTTGACTTCATCTCGGGTTTACTTCAATTGAATCAAATTGGACAATGTACATAGCAGACCGGAGACAGGTTCATGGAATCCTCTTCGTAAGATGCCGCCCTAGTTCGTTTAAAATCGTTGTGGTTTTTGGCTCAATATGATGTGATTTTGGTACAAAAATGTGTAGCAGTGACTGACTTAAATCCATCCACTCATCCATCAAACAAAGATGCTCAAAGTCCAGATGTAAATATTTATTTCAAGAAGAATGAAAGTCACTTCGAGAAGTTTAGTGAATTGAAACCAATGACATTTCTCATTTTAGATTCAGTATTTTAAATCAGTTAGCATGAATTGAATTAAGGGTCTAACTAGGACAGATACGGTGTTGCATTAGTTTCCAAATTTAAGAATCTAATTGGTCACTTTAAAGAAGTGAGTAGATGAATATAGCAGTAAATTGCATGATAGGAAACCCAAGGGATGAGGAAACTGACCTCCCTTTGCAAAAATATTGACTGCGTTGGATCTGCACAAAGAAATATCATTGCATTAAGAACAATAGTAATATTTCATTTGAGCTAAAAAAGTAAAAAAGCATTTCGAAACGAAAGCTTCTCCAATTACCATCATGCACACCTTGGCTGTATTTTGGATTCACACAGGAGAAATATCCTTGGACAGAGGAGGTATCATTCTTCTCACAGGGATGACATGGTCGGGGAAGGCTCCATCAAAGATGAAACCCGCTAGAACAGAGGCATGAGGTGATCAGCCTCCCCATAGGAAGACGAAGACAGCAGCCCTTCCAACAGAAACTTGAAACAACTCTGCAGTCAGATGGGGAGGCATTAGGTGAAAGGCAGTCTTTGAAATCCCAAGTACCATTCTAGCTTTCAGGTTCTTTAGTAGGATCACCTTGCATATTTAAAGTGTAAGATTGGGGCCAATCTGTTCCAAGGAAGGATGATGGTAATTGGGTGACATAGTGAAACTGTTCAACTGTATAAGTTGCATTAATTTTAGGTCAGGAACTACTAATGTCTTGTGTTTCCTCAAATCAGTTCTAACCAAACTGAACACAACATCTAACCCCCAATAGTAAAGAAGTTTCTGATCTTTGCTCTATAGAAAAGGAAAAAAAATTGAAATAACCCTCTTCAGATGGCACAACTGTAAACATTACATATACATGGGATGCATCATCATACTGAGTTCCAAATAATGGACTGGCCAATAATAATGGGCCGTGAGAAGAACAAATACAAGGTGCAGGGGTGATATCAGAGGGTAAGGTACAACATTACACCACTTTAACTCCACTAGGTCTCTTTCCTTCCATGGCATCCTTCTTATTACGACAGTCGGCACAAAGAAACGGACCTTGCCAAGGTTTTGAGCTGGTGGAGAAGATGGAACCAGCATGAACGGAAATTCCCTCACTTGGAGCCAGATCAACTTGGCAAACGGCACATGTGAAAAGACCAGATGTGGCCTGCCCAGCTGACGAGTCATTTCCAAGTCTGCATCCCATCATTGTAATAAACATTTAGAAACTGTAAGAAGATTCATCCAATACCAAATTCATAAGTTGAACCACGAAAATGTGATGGACATGAATAGCACCTGATTTCTCTAGATTCTGACAAAACAACGCATACAATATTAGACTTATTGAAGATGGTGTTAATTACAGTCCCTACCAAAAGACCACAAAAGTTTTCCACAGTTCTAATTCAACCTAGAGCAAATAAATCTACATGTAGCCTGTTTAGTCATACTGCACTCATTGTGCTCAGATTTTCTGTGATCTAAGTCTAGGACAACCATCAGGGATTGGTACCAGAGATTTTAAATCACTTCAACACAAGATTAACAAGCTAATGTCATACACAAGATTCATCCCAATAGATGTGATCTTAAAATGAACAGCAGCCTTGGAGTACAAATTAATCAACCACCTTTCACTTTTTCTTTGTCTACTCCTTTGGAAAGGTACATCAATCAGTTGAAGATTATGCCCATTCTACAACGTTTTACAGTAAAAACAATCAGCAACCTAGGCTGCTTAATGTAGGACTAGATTGGACAACCAAACCAGTCCCAAAACCACAGGAACTTTTAGACTAGAGAACAACCAGATTACACCCAACACAAACCACTATAATCAGACCAACAAAAAATAGAAGTAACAGTAGATAACGATCTCAGAAAACCAGTACCAAGTAAGTCAGACCAGTAGTAGTCAGATAGGACCAAACCAGGGGCTGAAATCAGTACAAATAAATGCAAGCAACTTGTATTCAATGACTAGTATCATAAAACAGCAGTAACAAACAACCCAGACCAACCGATATCAGTTCAGGTTAGGACAGATCACTAGAAGACAAAATTCTGGTGATTTTAAATATCTCACAATTAGCTGAACAGAATCAGCTAGAAAGTGGATCGATCCTTAGTTAAACAGAGGGGAACAATCGACCAGAAGATTGGAGCAAACCACTGACAGGACTGATCCCAACAGTAGGGGCCGAATGCTCTGTTTGCAGAAATTCTGGGCAGAAAACAGAGAAAACACTTACCTGGTTGCAGCAGCCTTAATCCTTGAAAATAGGACTGAAATTAATTGAGAAGAACAGTAGAAGAGAAGGGCCTCTTGAACTTCATGCCGCAAAGAGTCGTCGGATCACACACCAACCCAATCCTTGATCAAACACAAGGAACAGCCATGGAATTCACCCAGCGGCAGCACATGAAGTTTTTTTCTTTATTGTCAAAATCGTGGCTCATAAAAGAGCCCTCTTCTTTATTTATGATGATGGGGAGGGTTTACAAATAATAGTAACTCAAAGTTATTAAATCTGAGTTACTAAAAACTGATTACAAGAAGTTACTAAAAACTGGAAATTGGAATCTAATAAAAATAGAAACTAGTCTTGACAGAAATTAGAAACTAACAATGACTTGAAATTAGAAACTAATTTAGGACTTCAAAATAGAAACTAAATAACTAATTAGTAACCCCAAATCGTGGACTGACTTGGACCAGATCTGGGTCAACCCAGTCAGCCACTTGGGTCGACCTAGGTCTTGGTTCTCCTTGTGTAAACCCTTGTTGGTACTGCATCACTGCTCACTCGTGAACTCTTCATAAGGATAAATTTAAGCAGAATTTTAAGTTCTTAGTTATAAAGAGAATTTTGGTTTATTCAATTTAGGTCATATTTGTTGGGGAGATTGGAGTAATCACTTGGAATTACAACTCCAGTCATCAAATAACATTTAGCCTACATTTAAGGAACAAACTAAGACTGGCACCCTACTAGTATTAACATATTCTCCATCAAGAAACTCACAACTGGCAAGTTTGTGAACCTTACTACTTTCAAGCTTTTCTATTAACATTTCTATGAAAACATATCAAAGTTTGACCGACACAATTTTCCAAACTGCTACTTCAGGTAGATCATTTAGGATGAGACACATAAGAAACTATATTACCAAAATCAAAACAAGAAACCCTGCCCTGCAGGGACCATGTCCTCCCCACATAAAGGATCTCATATGCCCCCATATACCAAAATAAACCCTTCTACTGTTAAAACCCTCGTATTTTAGAAACCAAAAGTTGGAGCAAATCACACAGGAATATTCAATTATGGCCATCTTGGACAGACGAGACTTGCATGATTTTTATGCCAGTTGAACAAGTCAAAATTTGAAAAGTGCAAAAAAGGGAATCGATCTTTGGTATATTTCTCAACCTGGTGATGTGGAACGATCCTAGAGAAGAATTCTAATGGTTTGACTGTTCATGACAGACCACTGGATAATTTTTTATATTATAGCTAAAGGATCCTACACCCAGTCAAATGTGTCTGTCTGTCTGCCCATCTCTTTTTCTTTCTTCTTGAATTAGCTAATATTCTGTCATAGATCTAGTTACACCCCTCACCGGCAGGTTTTCAAAACCCCCCTACATCACCTGAAGTTTTTCATTTGAAACGGCAAAAAGGAATAGGCAGCATCTAAAACTAGGGAATTTGCTTCATTTGGTCCAGACAATTGTTTTTGTATGATTACAGGTGCTGCAGTGCACCTAGGGTACAAAGGCGTACAAGAAAGAGGAGAGAGAGCAGTACAAATTGCACATAAGAAGCACACTTTGGCGCAAGGTGAAGGTGGGATTCCATTCCAGTTCAGTTGCATCATTCCGTAACCATCAAACTTGAAATCTATTCAGTAATTCTTCAGTACAAGTAGGGTATAATGTTGATCTAATTGCCACTTACATTATGGCATTCAACAATTGAATTTCTATTTTGGAATTCAGGAAATCAATGCCAAAGCACCTTTAAATAGAACTTGCAATAAAACAGCATTCTTCTCAAGCATAAATTATCTGTAAAGGACTCAGTTCACTGTTCGAGTCAGTAATGGATACTCATTGTCTGAACCAACCCAATTTGTTTCTAACCTACAAGTTTGCATAAGCTTTCAAACCCATTTCCATAATCTCACAAGAGTCATCCAGGAAAATGGACTCAGTTTATAATGCAATATTGGAAAATTCCATAAGAAAAGAATGAAACTTTGAAAGAAAATGATAATGATGGAAGGTCAACATGAAACAGAAAAAGCCACACTGCGAAAAGCTTTCATCATAAATCATTCTGAAAATCAAAACCACAATATGTACAAAGGTAGAAAGAAAGAGTAATAACCTTTCTGCAAGCATTGCGGAGCCTTCTTCAAAGAGCTCCTCCACTATGCCTACAGCTGACAGCTTCTTTGCTAGTTGATTTGCCGAATCACGGGACCTCTTCCTGAAGATGAGATATTTGAACCTATTTTGCTTTTTTGGAGTTGGTAAAGGAGGCACTGACTTATCAGGAGGAATTATATCAACAACAATGCAGGTCGTATCATCCTTCAGCCCTCTCATCCTCAATGCTTCCTAAATGATGATATCAGGATAATGCCATGTTAACATTTCAAAAACCCATTTAAACATTCGAAGAGAATCAAATCAAACAAAAAAAAAAAATCCATGATATGGATAGTGTTGCACACAGAACCAAAAACAAAAGGGGAGGGGGAGCCGGACTAGTTCCAAGCAAATATGATTGACACAGACAAAATAGCATAGCGATAAGTTCAAATCACCTTAACCACTTGCCTAGCAGCAAGCTCTGCCGGCAAACCACGACAAGATTTTGCAGCCATCTCGGAAGATAGTGCATCCCAGATCCCATCTGAAGCAATTATAAGCCTTCCCCCAGCATTCGATAGCTAGTGTATCAATGAAGAACGTTAGGAGTTTGAAATGGTGACCAGCTCAAAACTATGTTAACCACACTTAAATCAATCAATAGATAGAATAACAAGTGGCAGGCTCAAGAAATGTCTAAAACGAAATTGATGATAAACATGAAAAGCAGTACCTTCACTTGTTTGACGAATGGAATTGGTACTATAAACTCCCCAACATCCATATCCCCAATGGACCTTGAAAGGCACAAACCCCCTGGCCAACAACGGAGGGGACCAACCTGCAGGTGAAATTATATGAGTTAAGGACCACAGTTTCTCATATATTGTAAATAACAATGGAAAATTATATGTTATCTAACTTAAAACCTGAAGCAAGAGCTTCACACTTGAAAATTTCAGACCTAAAGGCTCTATTTGTTTCAACATATAAAGTAAAATGAAGGAAAATCTTTTACTTCCCATAATAAATTTTACAGTTTGGGGGGCATAAAGTAGCATGTCCGACTATAAAACTATAAATCCCTAATATCTAATCCTGATGAAACAATCTCTAGAAGTAAGAACTTTAGGTACCCTTCCCCCCCCCCCCCCAACTCCCCTCCCCCGCCTCCCCAAAAAAAAATCTTCATTTTAAGTCACACACATTACCTCAGCACCACCTATGACACTGAGCCTCCCAACCTCACCTCCGCTAGCAGTAACACGTTCTCGCCTGCAGTTACAAGCATAACCAATTCACACATACACCCAAAGGAAGAAAAACAAGCTAAAATATGAAATCTCCAAAGTGAACCACGCACTCCTCCACATTCTCCTCAAGCCTATGATCAACAGTCAAGACAGAGATGGCACCACCCTGAGCATCCAAAATGCAACGCGAGTCTCCTACAGATGCAACTGTCACAGTCCATCCATCAACTATTACAAATGTAGCAGTGGTTCCAGAAGTTTCTCCTGATGACAATTAGATGAAAGATGGAATTAGTTTGACTTGATTCATAACATTTATTAAAGGCAACACAACAAAAAGAAGAAAAACTGACAAAAATGCATTGCCCCATGCCTCTGCTCTGGAATTCCTTGTCAGTCTTCACAAACCCCGCAACTAATGCCCGGGGTAAAGTTTGAAGCCACTCATCCCGTCCAAGTCCTCGGGGTACTCCACTCAGTACATGATTTAACAAGTTTTCACTCGTAAAGATAGCCGCAGCATTCCCATTGTGCCCGTCAAAGATCTGAAATTAGATTGTCAAGGAATGAAGCACCGGCCATCAGATACTCACTCAGCAGAACTGGATCAACAAAGTGACAAATAATGTACTCTACCTAGCACAAAAAATAAACATCTAAAATAATATCAGGTTTTAACAAATTGCAGACATTCTCTTGGTTATTCCGCAAGACTTTCTCATGTAGACTTTTCAGTCTACAAACAATGATATTGCATTGGTTTCTCTTGGTTATTATTGAAAAAAGAAAACTTAAAAGAGAGGTCCATAGAGGCTTAGAACCAGTATCAAATGAAGAGACATTCTGCAATTCCAAAACAAAGGATAGCTGGGATCAAAACAATGATATTATAAAATATGAGAAAGAAAGCCCTCAACGTGAATACAGAGAAAGTAGTAGAAGAAACTCCAATAAAGATGAGGAAGACGGATTACATACCGCGAATACAGAGAAAGTAGTGGAAGAATTCCCAGGGACCCTCTGACAATCAGTCTTCACAAGAAAATAGTCCTCCCCCTTCCTAGACTGCGCAGCATTCCCATATCTGACACTAGGCTTCTCCATCTTCTCGCTCCTCATCTCTCTGCCAATCAAGGCGGCTAGTGGAACAAGATTACGATGATTACGCCTCCCCTCCGCGGACGCCATTTCGACCAGAGCAGTCTCTGGTTCAAGCCCACAGCATCCAGAAAATAAAATCTTCGATCTTAAGACATCATCTGAGGGCAGCAGCTCATGATCTTATCATGAAGAGAACCCCAAGTAGTTTTTCCCTTCGTGGACTAAATCTCTCCTTCACTCTCTATTTGAGCAGAAACACCAGCACCCTGATTGAAGGGGAAGCAGAAGCAAAAGAGAAACGACGAATTGTAACAAAATAAAGTAAAAACCCAGAGTTTCAAAACAACAAAGATATAGACAGAGACCCCAGAGAGTGCAAATGTGGATTAGTGAACTACCACCGGCTCACGATTTCGACAAGACAGGAATGCCTGTAAGGATTGCTGTACGCAGCCAAATGCAGATCTGATCACGAAACCATCAGCGACCACAGCAGCAACCCAACTTGAAAGAAGAGAAATCGAAAGACACGGAAATGCAGATTGATGACAGGATAAACCTCAATAATCTAAAAAGTTTCTTGACTCAAATCCCCCATTAAAAAAAAAAAAAGGAAGAGTATTAAAATTAAAAAAGAGAACCCCAGATTTCTTCGAAGCAAACCAGGTCATCTGCAGAATCCACCACACTCAACCAAACTCCAAAAAATTAATGAAAAATAAAAAAGGAGAGGGGGAGGTGAAAGAAGAAGGAAAAAAAAGCACACTTTTCTTATCAAAAGAGGAAAACAATGGAAAAAGGAGGCCTTTTGCTAAGTAATCTTTTAGAATTTAGAGAGACAACTGCAACATGCGAAAAGTCGGTTACTGAGTTCCATTAAAATAAGAGAAGGGAGATTAAAGAGCTTTCGTGCTTAAAAGGATTTCGCAATGAGAGAATTTTGGTCTCTTGAACAAAGCAATTGGTCATAACTCATATAAATTTTTTTTTGGCAAAGAGAACTCATATAAATTATAGACGGATAAATGAATCTGGGAGGAAGAGAAACCAAAAGAGTTGCATTTTTGCAGTATCTACTGTGATCCCGTTTACTAGAGGGGGACTGGGGAAAAGGGGCGGCGCGGTCCGATGGATTTGCAGTGTCGCCGGAAACATTGCCACGTGTCGGAAAAAACATGTGCTTCTGGGACTGTAATTTTTTGATAATGTTTCTGGGACTATAATTTTTTGATAATGTCTGTCGCTGCGACTGTAATCATGTGAGCTCCGTGCGCAGTACGCAACTACGGCATCCGGGAAGAGAAGATGACGATTATCATATTTCCGGTGGTCCAGGTCCCGTTCCTGTTCCTGCACTCCTGCGCTCCCTGCTATTACTGCTACTCTGCTAGGCCTGGGGCACTGCTTAGGGTTCAGGTAGAGGAGTCATCATCATCGGAACGGTCACTTTGAATTGTCCCTAAACGTGAACCTACGGGTTTTACAAACAAACCCCCTCCCCACGTTCAATTTTATTCCGGAAGGACGCTGATACAAAACTTGCCTACCTTTAGTAGGACAACAAATGAACCATGTACATATGTATTAGTTATAAATTCCAATGTGTGTGTGTGTGTGTGAGAGAGAGAGAGAGAGAGAGAGAGAGAGAGAGAGGCTAAGTCTGGTCCTAGAAATTTCAATTATCCTTGCATGTGAGCCTATGGTAGTGAAAATATTAAATATGGTCTAGTTGTTAGAGGTGATGTGTAGATCTAACTATTACTATCACTAGTTATGTGGAATGTTGCTGGAATTAATTTTTAATCTGACCATAACCATAGATAATAGAGAAAATTGCATTGCCACCTCTTGAACTTCGGTCCTTATTCAATGCCACCCCTGGATTTTTTGAAACGTCAAAGCCACCCCCTAAAAATTCAAAAAATTTCAAATCGGTCCCTGTCGTTAGCCGACCGTGAGAAATGAATGAAAACTGGTTAGTTTTTTTTCTAATATACCCAAAATATCCCGACCTATTGTGAGAGGACAATATTGCCCTCTCTTTTATTTCCATCTCCTAAACCCATATCCCATATCCCATCTCCCATCTCTCATCTCACTCCTCTCACTCACTCGGTCGGACAAGAAGAAGAAGACGACGACACCCCCTGCAACTCGATTCTCTTCCCTCCGGCATCCGATTCTATTCCCTCCGGCGTGCAAAGCCCTCCCCCCTCCGGCGTCCGAATTGCGTTCCGTGTGATAAAATGATATCAGGTTCCTTGGTTGTGCTTATATGGTACTGTAAAGTGTAAGATTGCATTATAGTTAAACTTCAGAGTATAGTGTAGAGTTCAGCTTCTGATTCCCCATCAGGATATAGTGTCATGTTATCACTATTGTTGCTGTTGATGGTCTTGGAGTTATTTCGATTAAGCCATAGAGGGTCAATCCTTCCCATGGAGAAAAACTCTCGACTGTCTTCATAGCCCAGATCATCTGCAGAACCATTTGGAAAAGTGCCAATGAAACATGGGTTTGGGGTTCTCTGCGCATTCGCCGGCAAATACTTGAAGTCACTCTGTCCAAAATTTACCAAAACCGTAACATCTACATTCGCAGCTACAGTTGGGTAAAGTGGGCTTCCAAATTTCTCCGATCTGCAATGGATTTCATGTACCAATTATGAATCCACAGTGAAGAACACCTTCTTCTGAGATGGATCAAAACCGCAACCGACCACCTTGTCTCTGCTTTCCAATTCTGCATTTTCAGCTTCAAAGACCAGCTTAATTCCTAGTTTCAGGGCAAATTGTAGAGTTTTTTAAGTTGGTCAGCGTTATTGAAGTGTTCACACTCTTACAGACTTTATTGAAAAAAGTGTAATCAGAGAGTCAGATTGTGAATTGTGATGGATAATAAAGATAAATGAGATGAAGCATAACTTACCATCAAGGTAAACAGAACCATTGGAGTTGAACCCAATGGATCCAGAATAGATGCCAGGAAGTTTCCGCGGGGGATACCCACCTCCACTGAACCCCACCGACCACATCACCGGCTCATCCTGCCTTTCTCCTTCCTTTCTCCGAAGCTTCAATTCTTGGAATCTGGCACTACTATTGATTCCCGCAACATGGATTAATGAATCCGACGCCGGACTCATTTAAGAAGCTTCAATTCTTGGAATCGGTGTTCCGTGACTCAACAGTCATTGTGTGTTGAGCTTGGGAGAGAGGTTCGGACGCCGGAGGAGGGAGAATCGCACGCCAGAGGGAATAGAATCGGACACCGGAGGGAAGAGAATCGAGTTGCAGGGGGTGTCGTCGTCTTCTTCTTCTTGTCCGGCCGAGTGAGTGAGAGGAGTGAGATGAGAGATGAGAGATGGGAGATGGGATATGGGATATGGGTTTAGGAGATGGAAATAAATGAGAGGGCAATATTGTCCTCCCACAATAGGTGGGGGTATTTTGAGTATATTAGAAAAAAACTAACCGGTTTTCATTCATTTCTCACGGTCGGCTAACGGCAGGGACTGATTTAAAATTTTTTGAATTTTTAGGGGGTGGCTTTGACGTTTCAAAAAATCTAGGGGGTGGCGTTGAATAAGGACCGAAGTTCAGGGGGTGGCAATGCAATTTTCTCTAGTTAATAATTTAGAGTCTAGAGTCTAGCGCACCTTGAGATTCAAAAAAAAAAAAAAAAACCCTGACCGAAATGATATTTTTAACAAAACCAATGTGGTATTGTATCAAGTATATATTGTGGTGGTGTTGTTAATAGCTCCTTGATCAAGTGGCGTGGCTAGCAAGGATCTAGACAACGTTGGTGTATGATGGAATTTCCCACTTTAGACCAATAGGAGCACCAAAGTGGATGTCACACGATCCACATATGGCCCACATGTAAAAGAGAAGAGAAGAAATGGATGTGTGTTCATAGGCATTAATGTGAAAAGAATTAGTGTCATTAAGGGGATAAAGTGATTCAAACTTTGTTTCGTCATTGAATCTTGAGTCCTAAATCCTAATCCTGAATTCTGAATCCTTAACCTTCAATCTCTTACTATGGGTGAAAAAAAAATATTTGGTTTGTCCCGTCTCTTAGAGGTTAATGCCACCCCCTGGAGAATGCCACTATTAGAGGGACACCCCCTCTTTTTCATCAAATTGGATTCAGACCACTTGGCGTCAGTCAGTGTTACAGAATATACCACGAATGCTGACATCAGCATTTTTTTTCTAAATACCATTTTGCCCTTAAAAATAACAGAGTACCAAAATTACCCTCAAAGGTTTTATTCCCCAAATCGATTGAAGAAGAAAACCTAACTCACAACTCAACCATTGGCAAGCACCGACGATCGTCTCATCCATTCAAATTTTCTCATACAAATCGAGATGTTTAGGGGTGAAGAGTTCAGTCAAGTATAGCTTAGAGAGGAAGCACTAGTAAGGGCCATATGAAGACCAGGTCATGGCAGAGTAGTTGAAAAATATCAGGACAATTAGAGTCCCACTCGAACTCAACCTCTAGAGTCATACTCACACTCAACAACTCTCTTACATTATAGGTATTTTCAGTGAACACAAACTTTAGAGACTAACTTACAGTCCAAGACTACCTCATGAGAGAGCAGAGTTGGAATAGAACTCTCATATGTGATAATAGACTTTCAGTCCATTACTCACATATGTTAACAGAGTCCTACCATGTTACTAATACACAGTGTTAGAGTTTGAGTCTATAACCCACATGTGATCATAGAGTTTGTCTATAACTCAATGACTGTAATATCTATATAAGAGCATCATTGTACACTCATTAAAGCTAATGCCAATATACTTCCTTCAACATGGTATCAAGAGCATCATAAGCTCCACCGAGCACCTCTCTCATCACCACACACTCGTCTCTATCTCCCACAGCCCACGACTTCAATCTCTACCCTTTCAAACAAAAAAAAAAAACAAAAACAAAAACAAAAACCAGCAAGACCAAAACCCAACCCACATTTCTCCTCTTTCCCCTCTTAATCACACCCCTCAAATAACTCTTCTATACTCCAATCCCTTATGACCAAACCAACTCCTCCCTCTTCTACCATGGCCAAACCATCCCCACATCCCACATCCCTCTCTGGTGTTCATTATATGATATCTCTAAAGTTCACATCTAAGAACTATGTTTATTAAAGCACACAAGTCGTACCCTATCTCACTGGCCAACGCCTGTTTAACTATGTCACCGATGACTATCGTTGCCCTCAATATCCCATCAAAGCCAAGGCATGGCGTGAACAAGACGCCTCTATTATGAGTCTTCTTATCGCCTCTCTCTCTGAAGAGACATTTTCATTAGCAGTCAGATGGACCACTAGCAAAGAGATATGGGATGCCCTCCATGCTGCATTCAATTCTTTGTTTACAATCAGGATTCTGTCTTTCAACATCTCCCTTCAAAATCTGGTTCACAAACTAGATGAGACCATTACTCAGTTTCTACATCGAGCCAAGCATCTCTCTGATGAACTAGCAGCTATATAGGGAAGCCCCTCCCATAAGAAGACTTTAACATCCACATCTTTCGGGCCCTGTGCACTGAATATCAAGCACTTGCTTCCATTATGATGGTAAAAAAGGAGTCTATCTCCTACACTGACATGCATGATCTCTTTATGAGTCACGAGAACCTTCTCAACTCACATCTTCCCATTGTTGATCCTACCATCGATGCATCAGCCAATGTCACTCACCAAGGTCGTGGTCCTCTTTCCACTGATGGTCGTGGTATAGGCTCCTCCCGAGGACGTGGTCACGGTGGTGGCCGTGCTAGTGGATTTGGTAACTCTAATGCATTTACTTACAATCCATGCACAATCTGTGGATGCACTAATCATCAGACAGACACTTGCTACTACCGCCCACAAGGAACTACCATAGACACCATTTTCCCTATCCCTCCCCATCCCTACAATCGGCCACCACCTCAACCCAACGCCTACTATACTACACCCTTCCTTAACCCTCAACCCCCTAACCCCACGCCCCCACCCCATCACCCCACACCTCCACAATCCT